>JAHTLZ010002401.1:0-13835 GCA_023846285.1 Phrynocephalus versicolor
AAGACAAATAAATAAATAAATAAATAAATAAATAAATAAATAAATAATTCTCGGACTGTTAGTTCTCGGAAGGGGCAGGGGAGGCATTTTTTCGGGGGGGCATCCTGTCAACTGCCCCATGGGGCTTCTGAGAAAAGGGCTGGAGAGAGAGAGAGAGAGAAGGGCCCTGGGGGTGGGGGGTAGGAGCTCTCTGCACATGGGCAGAGGAGCAGGGGACAGAGAGAGAGAGGGAGGGAGCTGCCGTGGGACCCCAGGGGAGACGCAGGGCTCAGATTTTGGCTCAGGACAAGGAAACCGGGGGGGGGGGGCTTTCCACCCCTTTCCTTCTTTGCCACGTGTTCCCACACACACACAATGGGGATTAAAACAAAAGGGGGGAATTCCTTTAAAATCCTGACCCCCCCCCACCATCAAAGGAGGGGCTTCCCTTCTCTCTCCCCCCCACTCCTTCCCTCCCTTTATAAAGCTTCGGTTTTTTCCCTTCTCACTCGCTGCCTTTTCTCTCCATCCCCCCCAAAGAAAGGGGGGAATCTGTCCCTGGAGGAGGAGGAGGAGGCGGAGGAGGAGGAGGACTGGTACCTTTTTTATGGGGGGGGGGGAAGCTTCTTCCTCCCTCGTTTTTCCTTGCGGGGGGAGGTAGAGAAAGGGAAGAGGGTTGCCTGGATCCCCCCCAATTCCCTCCAAAAAGGGGGTTCAGTTCCCCCCTCCCCTCCCTCCTCCTGGTTGGGGGGCACATTTACACCTCCTTCTCCCTCCAGCCCCAAAGGAGTTTGCAGTGGGGGGGGGGAATTCTCTTCTGGGACAGCTCCCCCCCCCACGGATGTCTTCAACAACAACAGCCCCCCCCTTTCCTCCTCCTCCTCCCCCCAATAGCATTGCACCCCCCAGTTGCACAACGCACCTCCTCCTCCTCCTTTTGGGGGTGTCTCTCTTTTCCTCCCCTCCTTCCAGCAACCACAGAGGAGAGCCTTCTTTTTTTGGGGGGGGGTTATAGTCTCGTGGAAAACAGGCCCCTCCCTGGGAGCCTTTCACTTCCTGCCATTCTAGGAAGCGGGACTCGCTGCCCTCCCGCACCCCCACCCTTGGAGGACCGAACACTGCCCCCCCCCAGCGCACCCTTCTGGTCCTGCAAGGCAGGCAGGGAAGGAGGGGGGGAGGAGAAGAGAAATTGGGGGGGGGAAATACGCCTTCCTCCTCCTCCTCCTCCTCCTCCTCTTCTTCTTCTTCTTCTGCCCCATTTCAGGTGGTAAACGGGGTGGGGGCAAACTCCCTCTCCTTCCCTCCGGAGCCCCCCCTTCCCTCTTTTCCTCCCAATCCCAGAAGTTCCCAAACTTTTTTCTCCCTTGTCCATTTCTTTATTTTCTTTTCTGTGGACGCCCCCCTCCCCCTTGCTTGCCTAACACTGAATTTTCCGGAACTTTTAAACTTCCAATGTACTTCTGGCATGTGCCAGGCAGTGCTGCTTACTTTGGTAGGAGGGGGGTTTATTTTAAATTTTTTTTTTGATAGTGATAGCCTTTCTTTAGGGGCTGGTGGCTCAGTGGGCTAAGGGACCGAAACTGCAGACTGCAAAGTCGGCAGCTTGGAGGCTCGAATCCCGGCAGCGGAGCCAGCTCCCGCTGATAACCCCAGCTCCTGCCAACCTAGCAGTTGGAAAGCATGCAAATGCAAGTAGATAAATAGGTACCGCAGAATTTATTTATTTTCCCGTGGACCGCCCCCTACTCCTCGCCTGTCCGGCATCCGCCTCCTCCTCCTCGGATTTCCCCGCATCATCATCATCATCTTCTTCTTCTTCTTCTGCCCCATTTCAGGTGGCGAGCGCCGGGGGGGGACTTCCCTCTGGAGCCCCTCCTTCCCTTCCCTTCCTCTAAAATCCTGAAGTTCCCAAACTTTTTTCTCCCTTGCCTATTTCTTTATTTTGTTTCCCCGTGGATCCCCCCCCTCCCCACCTGCGTGCCTAACACTGAATTTTCCGGAACTTATTAACTTCCAATGTACTTCTGGCAGGTGCCACGCAGTGCTGCTTACTTTGGTAGGAGGGGATTTATTTTAATTTTTATTTTATTTTTTGGTAGTGATAGCCTTTCTTTAGGGGCTGGTGGCTCAGTGGACTAAGGCACCGAAACTGCAGACTGCAAAGTCGGCAGCTTGGAGGCTCGAATCCCGGCAGGGGAGCCAGCTCCCGCTGATAACCCCAGCTCCTGCCAACCTAGCAGTTTGAAAGCATGCAAATGCAAGTAGATAAATAGGTACCACAGAATTTATTTTGTTTCCCCATGGACCGCCCCCCACTCCCCGCCTGTCGGGCATCTTCCTCCTCCTCCTCGAATTTCCCCTCATCATCATCATCATCATCATCTTCTTCTTCTTCTGCCCCATTTCAGGTGGCGAGCACGGGGGACGACACTTACCTCTGGAGCCCCTCCTTCCCTTCCCTTCCTCTAAAATCCAGAAGTTCCCAAACTTTTTTCTCCTTTGTCCATTTCTTTGTTTCCCGTGGACCCCCCTCCCCCCCCCCGCCTGCCTGCCTAATCCTGAAATTTCCGGAACTTCTTAACTTCAAATGTACTCCTCACAGTCCTGCTCACTTTGATAGGGTTTTTTTTTTTGTAAAATTGTAAAAAAAGAGAAAGACACACACTATTTTTATTCCTACCTTTGTTGAAAAGACACGAAATGCAATTAAATATTTGGATTCGGAAGGAAAGTGATCAGACCCTAGTAAAATTCTTACCTAGAATTAATACATAAATACAGGAGTGGTGCCTTGCAAGACGAACGCCCCATAAAATGAATTTTCCATAAGGCAAACAGATTTTTCCAGGAAGAGGCATGTTTTCCCAGATGACATTTTTGCCTCTGGGATGCCCTGCAAAAAATGTGCAAAAGGGATGCTGCTCCTGGAAAAGCAGCGGTATCATTCAAGGGCGCAGGGAATTCAAAACCCCGCCTGCCGTTCCAGGCCCTGTAGGACCCCGATCCATGGAGGCCATTCCACTTGGGGGGGGGGGAAGCCTGGACGGAACCCCCCCCCGCTGCTCCCCCCCCTTCCTCTGCCCCAAAATGCACAGGTAATTCGAGCCAGGCCCCATTGGAATTTGACCTCAGCCACCCAGAAGGGTGGCCACAATGGCTTCGTAAGATCAAAGGCTACATCCTTATGCAAGGTGTAAATGAGGAGGCTAAGAAGTGGGCATTGCTGGTGACTGTTCTTGGCATTCCCGCCATTACCTTGCTTGAGAGTTTGCTGGCTTCTAGAGACATTGATATCTATACGTTTGATGAACTGACGCAGGCATTATCTTGCCATCTCGCCCCACAACCAATAAAGAATCATTGCCCTTTTTAAGTTGCTCAGCGAGACCAGCAAATTAATGAGTCAGTAAGTGACTCATTAAGTAAGTGGGGCATAGTGGCTCAGTGGGCTAAGGCTCTGAAAACGGTTGACTCGGTGGTTCGAATCCCGGGTGCCACGCAGTGGAGCAAGCTGCCGCTGTTCACCCCAGCTCCTGCCAACCTAGCAGTTCGAAAGCATGTCAATGCAAGTAGATAAATAGGTACCACCGTAAAAGGATAAAAACAGTGTTTCCTTGCAACCATGCCGGCCACATGGCCATGGACTTGCACAACACTGGCTCTTCCAGCTTGAAAACGGAGATGAGCACCGCCTCTAGAGTCGGACATGACTAGCACGCATGTGCGGGGGAACCTTTACCTTTTTAAGTGACTATATTGCAGCTCCTTGTAAAATTGCAATGCACTGTGGATATCCTAATTCAGAAGAACGCCTCCTTGAAAGATGTCTGTGAAGATTCTCTGTCATCCAGGTGAGTTTATCTGGAAGTTGAGTCATGGCTACTGGACTTCTTTCTGGCCTCCTTGAAAGATTCATTGTGGGGGGTGCGGGACCAATGTCTCAGATATAAGATGCTCACCCAGGATGATGTGTCTATGCCAGAGGCTTTGAAACTCACGACAGCCTATGAGAAAAACATTAAAGCACATAGTTCCCTTCAGGAAGAGAATTCACTGCACCCAACAAGACCTGCATTCCTCAGGAAATCTGGATTGGGGTGGTGGACATGCATCGTACTGCTAGTCACTCCCAAGCTGCATCAGCACCGCCAGGCCAGAGGGTCCGGGACACATCGCGAGGAATCTGTGCCAGCAGTGGAGAGAAGCATGAGCGCCGTGCCTGTCCTTTTCATGAAGTCGTGTGTAGGCGTTGCAGGAGGATGGGCCACATCTCCAGCGTCTGTCGTTCTAAGTCGACAGGGGGGCGATTGAGGGCATCCATTCCATGAGGCAGGTGAGGAAGAGGAGTTACACTCCCTGTCAGCAACACGTGTATTGCAACTGCCATCACCTGGCCCCAACAAGCTTAGGGTGCTGGTTAAAATTGAAAGCCCCCCTTGCACCATGGAGCTGGATACTGGCTCCTCATTTTCTATAATTTCTGCTAGAACTATGAGAGAGCTTTGCCCAGATTGGGTGGGGGGCGTGCCCCTTCGCCAGGCCCCAATCCAGTTGCAGAATTTTCAGAGGAAGGTTTTAAAATCAAGGGAATGGGCACCTTTAAGGTCCAGTATAAAGGGTTGGCCAAAAAGCTGGACCTGATAGTGGTGGAAGGCCCCTTTTCTAGCTTACTGGGGTCAGGCGTGGTTTGAAAATCTGGGCTTAGGGGTTTACGGGCTAAATCAGATTTCATCTTGTGCAGATTTTGAGACCATCTGCCAGGACTTTTCAGCAGTTTTTGATGAGACTTTGGGCTTATATAATGGTCCTCCAATTTCTCTGAGGCTGAACCCTATGGTACTGCAGATACGGATCAAGGCTCGTTTTGTTCCATTTGCTTTAAAACCACAAATAGGAGCTGGACTGTTTGGTGACACAGCTTCAGGGATTTGGGAAACTCCGATTGTAACACCAGTGAAGCTGGAGGGTTCAGTTCGTGTTTGCGGAGACTATAAGTGCACCTTGAATTAGGCCCTACAAGATCATGCATACCCACCCAGTTCCAGCAGTGAGTCATTCTGAGTGGGTTCAGGGTTCTCACTATGGATATTCAACTCTTCCATGGACTTGACGATCGAAGATGATTGTTCTTTTAACAATTTTTTATTAACTGAATTAACAAGAAAAGGATTATTGCATTCACTCTCCTGCCCAGTCTCTTGAACGTTAAATAAAACAGGGTCAGTTTCTAATGTAACGTGTGCTTCATGCCCACAAATCACTGGGGTCTCCCATAAGTCCCGAAATGTCCCAGCAGGTGCTCGTGGGAATTCCCCTTCCCAAGACTTCCTGCAGCAGGGGAGGTTCACGATGCTCTCTGAGGGCAAAACCTGCCCTCGGTGGCATTGGGCTGTGACCAGTCCATCCTGGCGACTCCACCAACCTCCACTCTTGCGGATCAACTGCAAAATCCGTCAATTCCCCGTCCGTTTGTACCATTATCCCACGCGTCTCTCTTATTGGTTCCTCCTCCATCCAGAGCTCCTCATCTGATTCATCTCTCCCACCGATGGACACCCACATTGCCTTGGACACCTCTTCTGTTGCAAACCCTCGATTCCCGATACCCACGCTCGAACTCTCCTTTCCCCTCCTTGTGTCTTCTTTCCCCGACCTTTCTTCTTCCGATCCCTGTCCTTCCAATATCCTTTGCCTCTCAGGCGGCACACCGTCCTTATCATCCTCACAGTCATGTGCTGGCCTCTTTGGCTGTGCTAAAATTTTTGGTAAAATGGATTTAGCACAACCTGACCAACAGTTGCCTGTGGGTGAGACCACGGCAAATGCACAGACCATAGTGACCCACAAGGGGGCATTTAGGGTTAAAAGGCTACTGTTTGGTGAGAGTGTTGCCTCTGGGTTGTTTCAGAACCGGATGGGTCAACTTCTTAAAGGTATACTGGGAGTTACCCCCCTATTTTCCAACAATGTCCTGATTCCTGCACCATCGAGAGAGGAGTTCATTGTGAGACTTTGTCCCATTCTCCAGGAGGCAGGACTCAAAGTGAAACAAGCAAAAATGTTTATTGGGGGTGCCAAGTGTGAACTTTTTAGGTTTTAGAGTAGATGCAAATGGACTGCACCCTACAGAAGACTAGGTACGAGCAATTTGTGAGGCCCCAGAGTCTGAGAAGAAGGCCATGTTACAACATTTCCTGCACACAAGGCAGCAGGGGCGGAGCCCTTGCAGAGGCTTTTAGATTCAAAAAAGCCCCTTAGGTTTGGGTGCCACGTCAAGCCAAAGCTTTTTGGGCTGTTAAGGAATTATTAGTTTCAAATTCCGTTTTGGCCCACTTTGATGAAAAACTGCCAGTTGCGTTGGCATGCGATGCTGCTCCTTATGGGGTAGGTGCAGTGCTGGGTCATAAACTTCCATGTGAGAGGAAAGTCCCCATCATCTGCAGAACAAAATTACTCACAGATTGAGAAAGAAGGGCTGGCTATTGTGAAGAGAGTGAACAAATTTCATGATTTCTTGTATGGGAGGCCCTTCACAATAGTTACAGACCGTACGCCATTGCTTGGACCTGCTGAGCCCGACCCCTCAGATGTTTTCCCCATGGGTCTCGTATTGGTCATTTTTTAAAAAGCTGGCTACCCGTATTTGCTCCAACATCAGCCAGGCAAAGTGATGGGCCATGCCGATACCCTTAGTAGATTGCCCTTGCCAGAATGCGGTCCCGACCCTGCCCCGTCAGGTCTTGCAGTTGGGAGATTTACCTGATCAGCCACTGCATGTTAGGGACAATGTGGCAACAACCGCAAAGGATCGGGTGCTTGCCCGAATTTTGGATTGGGTGGGAAGGGGTGGCCGAGAAAGCCGGGTTCTGAATTTGTGAGCCTCACAGCTCAGAAAGATGGACTGTCTACCCAACGATGGTGTATATTGTGGCTAGGCTAAGTTGGGGTCCGTCCACGCTTACATATAAAGATTTTGGAGGAGATACAGGTATCCCATCTCTGGATTTTTTCCCTTTAAGTGTTTTTTCTGTTAAACAAACTGCTTGTTATACAAAGGTCCATTGTATCAGAAATTCAATTGCAATATATACAAAGCATTCAACACAGAATTACATCAGCAAGAGCGTTTAACATGGCAATAGATAAAGTGATCTGAATTACACTGAGCCTCGTGGCGCAGTGGTTAAATGCCTGTACTGCGGGTAAAACTGTGCCCACGAACTGGGGTTCAATCCCAGGTAGCAGACTCAAGGTTCATTCAGCCTTCCATCCTTCTGAGTCAGTAAAATGAGTACCCAGCTTGCTGGGCGGGGGGGGGGAATGTGTAGCCTGCACACTGTAATTAAAATTGTAAACCGCCCACAGACTACTTAAAGTGGTATGGGGCGGTATATAAGCAGAACACTTTGCTTTTGCTTTTACAGCAGATAAACCTCATTGGTAACATCTCCCTTATATACAATTCTCTTGCAAAAATTACCAAACACATTACATCATTGGACATTACATCAGGTTATACTAGCATATACCAGCTGTACATTATATCAGATCAACTCACATGTGTCCAATCAATAATCAATATATAGTTTATATATAAGGTACCAAATGTTTTGTTTTGTTTTGTTTTTCTTTGATTTTGCCCAGTATATACCAGGTGTACAGAATCTGTAATCAGTTACCTGGGAGAATTAGTCCTTGGCTTTCAGCCAATTTAAAGTATTACATTTTAACATATACATACATTATATGAAATCCTAAAAGGGGTTGTAAACAAGGATTGTGTGAATACTGAAGTTATTACCACACACTACGATTTTTCAAAAGCTTTTGGAACGAATAGGTCCTCAGGGGTGTAGAAAGGGCAACCAGAATGACAGAAAAAGGATCCTCAGTTACGACATTCAAACGGTGTCTCGCCTGTGTGGGTTCTGTGGTGCTTAGTAAGGTGTTCACCTCGAATGAACCTCTTTCCACACTCCAGGCATTCAAACGGCTTCTCGCCTGTGTGGGTCCTGTGATGACTAGCAAGGCGTCCAGAATCACTGAACCTCTTTGCACACTCCAGACATTCAAACGGCTTCTCGCCTGTGTGGGTTCTGTGATGCCTAGCAAGGCTTCCATCTCGACTGAACCTCTTTCCACACTCCAGACATTCAAACGGCTTCTCGCCTGTGTGGGTCCTGTGATGACTAGCAAGTCTTCCAGAATGACTAAACCTCTTTCCACACTCCAGACATTCAAATTGCTTCTCACCTGTGTGGGTCTTGTGATGCTCAGCAAGATGTCCAGCTCGACTGAACCACTTTCCACACTCCAGACATTCAAATGGCTTCTCGCCTGTGTGGGTCCTGTGATGCCTAGCAAGGCTTCCAGCTTGACTGAACCTCTTTCCACACTCCAGACATTCAAATGGCTTCTTGCCTGTGTGGGTCCTGTGATGGCTGGCAAGATGTCCAGCTCCACTGAACCTCTTTCCACAATCCAGACATTCAAACAGCTTCTCGCCTGTGTGGGTTCTGTGATGGCTAGCAAGGTCTCCAGCTCGACTGAACCTCTTTCAACACTCCAGACATTCAAACGGCTTCTCGCCTGTGTGGGTCTTGTGATGCTCAGCAAGGTTTCCAGAATGACTGAACGTCTTTCCACACTCCAGAGATTCAAACGGCTTCTCGCCGGTGTGGGTTCTGTGATGGCTAGCAAGGTGTCCAGCTAGACTGAACCTCTTTCCACACTCCAGACATTCAAACGGCTTCTCGCCTGTGTGGATTCTATGATGATAAGCAAGGTTTCCAGCTTGCCTGAACCTCTTTCCACACTCCAGACATTCAAATGGCTTCTCGCCTGTGTGGGTTCTGTGATGCTTAGCAAGGCTTCCAGAATCACTGAACCTCTTTCCACACTGAAGACATTCAAATGGCTTCTCACCTGTGTGGGTTCTGTGATGGCTAGCAAGGTGTCCAGCTAGACTGAACCTCTTTCCACACTCCAGACATTCAAACGGCTTCTCGCCTGTGTGGGTCTTGTGATGCCTAGCAAGGCTTCCAGAATGACTGAACCCCTTTCCACACTCCAGACATTTAAACGGCTTCTCGCCGGTGTGGGTTCTGTGATGCCTAGCAAGGCTTCCATCTCGACTGAACCTCTTTCCACACTCCAGACATTCAAACGGCTTCTCGCCTGTGTGGGTCTTGTGATGCTCAGCAAGGTTTCCAGAATGACTGAACCTCTTTCCACACTCCAGACATTCAAACGGCTTCTCGCCGGTGTGGGTTCTGTGATGGCTAGCAAGGCTTCCAGCTTGACTGAACTTCTTTCCACACTCCAGAGATTCAAATGGCTTCTCCCCTTGGTGAATATTCCTATGGGGACTATTTGTTGATGTGCTAGTAAAGTATTTTTCACACTTGCCATGCTCATTCCTTTCCTCTGGTTTTGATGTTTTTGGGACCGCTTGGTCTTCCTTCTGACAAGGAGTAGATTTGTCCATCTTTAGATCTATATGTTTTCCTTCTAAGCTTATTCCTTCGGGTTTGATTCTCAACACCCTCTTTTGCACCTGAATATTCAACCTCTTCCTCTGACGCTTGGACTCCTCCTGTTTTATTTCTTCTCTACAGTATCTTACCTGCAAAATATAAATGACCACAAAAAACAGAGTTTTAAATCAAATAACAAACCCACTGCCATGGAGGCGGCAGGAGAATGAGACGCAGCTTCAGGATTCCTGGTCTATGGAACTCCCTGCCAGAAAAAGTGGTGATTGCTGTCCTCCCCCCCCCCAATTCTTTCTCCTGGTCTTTTTCCTGAATGTCCTTTGTTTGTTTTTTCTTATGGGGGGAGGGAGGCACAACCTTCCACAACCTCCCCCTTTAAAGACCTCCCTCCATGGCACAAGCCCCCCTCCCCTTCCCTCTTCTTTGTGTTTTTCCCTCCCCCCTATTTTTGTCCGTCCCTAAAAGCTTCATCTGCCCTTTTTACCTTGGGGGGGGAGAGATGTAGGGAGGAGGGTTGGGGGCTGGATCTGCCCCCTTCATTCCTTTCCCCCCTTTCCCTCCCCCTCCCTCTTCCTTCCAAATCAAAGTAGGGGGAGCTTGCTTAGAGGGGGAGGGAAATATAACGCCTCCTTCTCTCTCCGGATCCCCAAAGGAGTGTGCAGTGTATGGGGGGGCTCTTCCCTTCTGGGAACCCCACCAGCAACCCCATCACGAATTTCAACAAGTCCCCCTCTTCCCAATTCCCGTCCATCCTCCATCTCTCCCCCCCCCCATGGCATTGCAACAGCCCCATTACACAACCCTCCTCCTGCTTCTTGGGAGGGGAATCTCTTTTCCTCTCCAGAGCCTTTTTTGGGGCAGGGGGGAGAAATCGGGAGGGGGGAAATCCTTGCGCACTGCTGCCCCCCCTTTTCTTCCTAGAGGGACTCGCTGCCTCCCCCCCCCCTTGGAGGACTGAATCATCCCCTCCCCAATTCTCTCTCTGCCTTCCTCCCTTCTCTTCCTCTTCCTCTTGGGGGGGATCCTGGTGAATTACCAAGAGGAGGAAGGAGGAGGGAGGGAGGAAGAGGGCCTGCGAGACCTTTTTCCTTGCCGGGGGGGGGGGAGATATATAGGGAAGGAGGGGAGGGTTTCTTTTTTGGCCTGGATCTGCCCCCCTTCATTCCTTCCCCCCTTCCCTCCCCCTCCCTTCCAAATTTAAATGGAGGTGGAGCTTGGGGGGTTGCATAGAGGGGGGAGGCAAATAGACGCCTTCTTCTCTCTCCAGATCCCCAAAGGAGTGTGCAGGGGGGGCTATTGTCACCTGGGACACCCCCACAGATTCCATCAAAAATGCCACCTCCTCCCCCACCCCATAAAGGGACGCCCAGGAGGGTCCTTCCTCCTCCCCCTGCAGCCTCTATCTCCCCCCATCTCCCAACGACCCCTTCCTCCCAAAATAGCATTGCAACTCCCCCCGTTGCAATTGCACAACACTCCTCCTCCTCCTCCTTGTGTGTGTGGGGGGGTCTCTTTTCCTCCTCTCCTTCCAGCAACCACAGAGAAGAGCCTTCTTTTTTTGGGGGGGATTTAAAGTCTCCTGAAGAACACGCCCCTCCCTGGGAGGCTTTCGCTTCCTGACACTCTAGGAAGAGGGACTCGCTGCCCTCCCACCCCCCTTGGATGACCGAATACTGCCCTGCTCCCAAAAGTCCGGGAAACGGAATTGGGGGGGTCCAGCATCTTCCTCCTCCTCTTCCTACTCTTCTTCTTCCCCATTTCAGGTGCTAAGGGGGGGGACTTCCCTCTCCTTGCCTCCAGATAGAGGGAAGCTCTTTTCTCTCTCCCAAAATACCAGAACTAGGGGACATACACTCAAATTGAGGGCTGGGAGAGTAAGAACTGACAAAAGAAAATATTTTTTCACCCAGCGCGTTGTAGGTCTATGGAACCTGCCACAGGAGGTGGTGATGGTGTCTGGCCTGGATGCCTTCAAAAGGGGATTGGACAGATTCCTGGAGGAAAAGTCCATCCCAGGTTACAAACCATGATGGAGATGTGTAATCTCCAGGTTTAAAACCAGGGTACTTCAAACGCCAGATGCAGGGGAGTGGTATCAGGAGACAGATATCTAGTCTCATGCGCTCCTAAACGCTTCTGGTGGAGCCGCTGTGAGATCCAGGAAGCTGGACTAGATGGGCCTTTCTTGGCCTGATCCAGCATGGCTCTTCTTATGTTCTTATGTTTATGAACCACAACTCAGGGAGTCTTCTTCTTCTTCTTCTTCTTCTTCTTCTTCTTCTTCTTTTCTTCTTCTTCTTCCCTATTTCAGGTGGTGGGGGGCAACCTTCATAAGAACATAAGAAGAGTCATGCTGGATCAGGCCAAAGGCCCATCTAGTCCAGCTTCCTGTATCTCACAGCGGCCCCACCAAATGTGTTTGGGAGTCATGAGACTAGATATCTGTCTCCTGATACCACTCTCCTGCATCTGGCCCTTGAAGTACCCTGGTTTAAAGCCTGGAGACTACACATCTCCATCATGGTTTGTCACCTGTGATGGACTTTTCCTCCAAGAATCTGTCCAATCCCCTTTTGAAGGCATCCAGGTCAGATGCCATCACCACATTGTGTGGCAGGGAATTCCATAGACTTACAACACGCTGGGTGAAAAAATATTTTCTTTTGTCAGTTTTTACTCTCCCAGCCCTCAATTTGAGTGTATGTCCCCTAGTTCTGGTATTTTGGGAGAGGGAGAAGAGCTTCCCTCTATCCACCTTACTCATACCCTGCATTATTTTGTATGTCTCAGTCATATCCCCCCTCAAGCGCCTTTTTTCCAGACTAAAGAGGCACAAATGTTTTAGCCTTTCTTCATAAGGGAGGTGCCCCAGCCCAGTAATCATTTTAGTCGCCCTCTTCTGCACCTTTTCCAGTTCCACTATGTCTTTCTTGAGATGCGGAGACCAGAATTGTACACAATACTCCAGGTGGGGCCTTACTATTATTTTGTATAATGGCATTATAATGTTGGCTGTTTTATTTTCAATCCCCTTTTTGATAATCCCTAGCATGGAATTGGCCTTCTTCACGGCTGCCACACATTGGGGAGACACCTTCATGGAGCTGTCCACCAACACACCAAGATCTCTCTCCTGATCCGTCACGGATAACTCAGAGCCCATGAGTTGATAGATGAAGTTTGGATTTTTTGCCCCAATATGCATTACTTTACATTAGCCGCCCAGAGTTCCCTCCTGGGAAGATGGACGGGATATAAGCTTAACAAATAAATAGATAAATATTTGTTGGTTTTTTAAAAAAAGCATTAAAATTAGCAGACAAACACACAAATAACAATATTGGTGAATTCCCCCCCCCCGGACCATCCAGTTCGGGGTGTCTCTCTTTTCCTCCCCTCCTTCCAGCAACCACAGAGGAGAAAAGGGAAAAGGGGGGGGGCTCCGCCTTCCTCCTCCTCCCCCTGGACCCCCAAAAGCATCTCTCCTGGGACCCTAAACCCCCCCACAGATTTCATCAACAACGCCCCCCCTTTTTCCTCTTTGTTCCCCCCATAAAGGAACGCCCAAGAGGGTCTTTCCTCCTCCCCCCTCCCTCCTCCATTTCCATCCCCCAAGGGCCCCCTCCATCCTCCCCCCCAATAGCATTACAACCCGCCCCATTGCACAACGCACCTCCTCCTCCTCCTTCTGGGAGGGGGGGTTGTCTCTCTTTTCCTCCCCTCCTTTCAGCAACCACAGAGGAGAGCCTTCTTTGGGGGGGGTTATTGTTTGGTGGAGAACAGGCCCCTCCCTGGGAGCCTTTCCGCTTCCTGCCACTCTAGGAAGTGGGACTCGCTGCTCTCTGCCCCCCCCCCTTAGAGGACTAAATACTGTGGCCGCCAGGGATGGAGGGAGTAAAGGTGGGGGTCTGCCATCCTCCTCCTCCTCGGATTTCCCTCCTCCTCCTCCTCCTTCTTCCTTCCTTCTTCTCCTCTTTCTTCTGCTCCATTTCAGCCATGACTCAACTCCCACTTGTATAAAGGAATTAATTCATTCCAAATGAAATTTTGTCAAGCAAATTTTCCTTTATACAGTGGACCCTCGTATAACGTACAGCTCGTATAACGGAAAATTTGTACAACGGAAAAATTTCCATCACCCCTCCCCCTCCCCCCTCCCTGTCCAACATGGGTGCAGGCAGTCTCTGGGGCTCTTTTTCGAAGATACTACCTGGCAATGGAGGAGGAGGAGAAGGGCTAGGTCAGCCCGTGACAGCGGTGGCTTTGGCGGGGGAGGAGGAGGAGGAGGGCTCTGCTCGTCTTGGCTAGGAACCCACAGCAAAGCTTCCTCAGGAATGTCTGCTCTTCTCTTTTCCTTCCCCC
>JAHTLZ010002402.1:14870-68951 GCA_023846285.1 Phrynocephalus versicolor
CACACACACACACACACACACACAGTGGTACCTCAACTTATGAATTTAATCCATTCTGAATGCATGCTCTTAAGTCGAACTTAAAAAATGAAAAAAAGATTGTAAGTTTTCTGCTCTTAAGTCGAATTGCTCTTAAGTCGAGCTGCTCTTATATTGGGGTACCACTATCCATCTGCCAATGGAACTCCGGGCAGTGCACAACAATATAATGTAACAGTAACATCAATATCAAAATGAAAATGAAAATGAAATAAAAAGCAGCAAAGATGGTGGCAAGTATGTATCAAAGGAAAAAAAACCAAATACCTCTCTAAAAAGCAATATTTTAAGAGCTTTTTTTGAAGGCCAGCAGGGCCTGTGCAAGACGCAACTCATTTGGCAGGTGGTTCCAAAGCGAGGGGCCAGCCACAGCGATTTCCTGGCCTCCCTGGGCGTGGCCACCTGGAGTGAGAGCACCCACGGCATTCTGGTGGGACGGGCCTCAGTTGATCTGCTCCGCCAGGTATTCAGGTCCTAGGCCGTGGAGGGTTAGGAATTCCCAGGATTAGTCCCTTTAATTGTCCATTGAGAGGGTAAGGATTTATGGAAGAAGTGGCATGTAAGGCAATAAAACCTATCAATGAAAGGCAGGGATTCTCAAATCTCCCCCCTCCCCGATATTTTATTTTTCAATTCCCATCAACTCCAAAGTGAGAAGGCCCTTTCATGGGTTCCTACAAGATGTACCCGTGAGGGTGGTGGGATGGAGAGAAGGACCTCTTCTGATGACCCCCACACCCAAGTCGGTTCATACCGACGTGTTTTTTTTATTTGTTTTCTGAATTTTTTCAGCTAAGCAGCTCCCTGTACTTCTGCTCTGGAATCCTGATGCCACACCAAGACAGCTGAGGAATATTCTAAATGAGGGCACACAGTTGGTAGAAGAGACACAATGCCTAATCTGGGAAGGCCTCTGTCCTGATGAAGAACACATTTGCGGAAGGTTCTTTGCAAGGGTTGGATTGCAACATTTTCTGTTGCACCTCTTGTCCATGTCACACTTTATGGTCAGCGAATAAAGCAGGGTAGATGAAAATGATTTTGTCCATTTGAAGGACAAAGGGCACTCTTTCAAAGATGAGGATGCACACATATTAGACAAAGAAGAGAGGTGGTTTGAGAGAGGAGCAAGGGAAACCATTCATGTGAGCATCGAAACCCCCTCCCTCAACAGAGATGGCGGCCTCAGGCATAGTCTATCTGCTACTTATCAGGCTGTGCTTTCCAAAGTACCCAGAAAAATAAAAAAGCCTTCACCACCAAGGCCATAGCTAACGACCCATTCTTGATAGGTTTCAGCACCTTAGGCCATTGTTCACCTTAAGGCTATGGATACTATTGTCTCCCTAACGAACCTATCCAGGCCATTGTTCATCTTATGAGCCTAATTCAGACCAGGGTGACAAGAAGTCAAAGCTGGCTATAAGATGGAGGACTCGCACTAGCTGTATTCAGACTGATGAAGCTGTTTGGATGAGCAGCGAAACGTTTCTTCAAAAAAGAAGTCCAGTAGCCATGACTCAACTGCCAGATAAACTCACCTGGATGACTGAGAATCTTCACAGAAATATTTTTAAAATCAAATTGATTTAAATCACAATTTTGTTTTAAATAGTCAAAAATCAGCTTTGTAAATTTAAATCATAATTTAAATTAAATCCACCCTGGAAGAATGAGAGAAAAACTTCCATGGAAATTAAAGAGAATGTGATTCAGTAACTACTGGTATAAATAGGGCCCAAACAGACAGAGTTTGAAAATTCTGGATTACAATTTTCAGGATTCTTCATCCACTATACCACACTGGCCATTTAGAGCAGGAAATTCATGGAATAAAAACCCAATTTGTGCTTTCAGCTGAAGATGGGAATGATGACACAGATTATTTTACTATGCTGCTTTGAGGACTCACTGTGGGGGAACTCGTGCTTCCTCTTTGTCTCTTTCCCTATCATATGTTTTGTGAGAGAACGGGATCTATTTACATTTAATGATGCTTGCCAGAAGTCAAGGTGGTGCTCAGTGCAAAAGGAAACATGTCTTATCAGCCCTGGCTTGGAGCGGGTCAGTACAGTTGGAGTCGGTTGCCCTTCATAACAATAGCCAAGACTTTTGTGGTGATTTATAGACAAACAAAACTCATTGGGATTTCTGTGGTAGATAAAATCATGCACAGGAAGCAGCCTGGATGGGGTGTATATTGGGAATGTTTTTGACTGAGCTGCATAAAGTAACTAATTTGTGTAAGTAGAAAATGTGTGCATTTTGGGCAGTAGTGGTGGCTGTTGCTAGTAAAATTACTGGGTCAACCACCTTCTTCTTCTTTTTCTTCTTCTTTCTTCTTCTTTCTTCTTCTTTCTTCTTTCTTCTTCTTCTTCTTCTTCTTCTTCTTCTTCTTCTTCTTCTTCTTCTTCTTCTTCTTCTTCTTTGAGTTAGTGGCTTTCAGACTGTCCTGGAAAACCCAGGAGTTACAAGCTAGGAATGCCCATCAAATCTCCTTGAAGAATAGTTTGCTCACCACTTTTCAAAATTGCAGAGGTGCTGCCGGGGCCTGTCGGCTTGTGTTCTACCCTTAGAGTGCCTTATACTGTATATGTCTCAGAATAAGTCCCCAGGCCCTTATCTTGGTGCCCTTTAGCAGACAGGCTAGCAAGGAAACTGTTGCCGGATTTAAAAACAACCCAAATGCTACGTGTGCTAGAAGTCTTGCTCCTTCCAATGGTGGACATGAGATGGGATGATACCAAAAGTTGTATGATACAACAGATAGTGTATGGGTTTGGGAAATGCCAGGCAGACATCACAGAGTCATAGTGTGCTTGTATCTTCACTACAATCTTATATCAATTTGATACCACATTTCACAGAAGTTTAGGATTTGTAGTTTGGTGACATCCTGTGAGCTTGCAAGAACCTTTGGGTGTTGCGATGTCTGGATACGCTGGTATTCAGAATTCTACCACTATTGTAATTCATAGCAATGTACTAGATAATTCTAAGTTGGCAAACGACAACTTCTAGGGTTGTATGGAGTCATGACATATACAGCTATTTCACAATGCTATAATTGTGTAGTGTAAACAAATTGTATGATAATGCAGTGGGGGGAAAGGGCCTGGGCATTCAGCTCTGAGTTCCTTAAAGATGACATGAAATAAGATAGATTAATAAATTACCAACTGATGTTAATTTTGCTAGCATATAGCAGAGGTGGGCTAATTAGCACCTTCTATCTTTTTTAATTGTACCTCCCTGAACTGTTGGTTGGAGCTAATAGGAATCATGGTCCAACACATCTGAATGGTGTCTGATTATTCTTGGCTTACATTCTAAAATTTTGGAAATTCTCTTGTCTTTATAGCTCAAAAGTAGATGAACACCCCAACAGATGGAGCATTCAGAACACATTTCAATGAATGGATGAATGTTCATTGTGATTTAGCAGCTGTGCCATTTTGTTCTAACCAGATTGAAAGACTGTGAATGTGTGTGTGTGTGTACTGTAGATAGTTGCTTAGTTTATAATTTGAAGAACAGGATGATATTTTTGATCCTGCTTGTTTTTGTGCATAAGGCCAGGGAAAGGAGAAAGGATTTATGAAGCTAGGATGGAGCCAGAATGAGATCAGCTGTACATTTTCGCAACATAAGATCTCTGCATGAGCAAGCTCATTCTGTACACAATCCTGCTGACCTTTGCAAATTGAACACTGTACACAAAAACCAGCGTTTTCTCAAGAAAACAGCATTCCTTCCATAATATCAGGGACAGAGATGATTAGTTCATAACTTTAACTATAATTTCTCATGAAATGTCTTTGACCCACCATGCCTATCTTTTCCATGCATTTTATTTGCTGTTTGAAAAATGACAACTGAAAAGAAATCCTAGCAATTTTGAATTAGGAAACAAAGTGCTTCATTTGATGTCTGTGAAGATTCTCAGTCATCCAGGTGAGGTTGTCTGCAAGTTGACTCATTGCAACTAGACTTCTTTTCCCGTGAGTTTGAAACATTTTGCTACTCAGCCAGTCTAAGGAAAGTACATGGAGAGGTCTCCAATTTATTGTTCACCTTTATTTCATATCACTGTGATCTAAATAGGCTTGTTAGATGTACAATGTCCTGGGGTGTGTGAAAGTCCCACCTTTGCAACCCTTCCCAACAGCCATTAAGCATGGGTCGTTAGCTGTGGCCTTCCTGGTGGAGGTGTGAAGTGCTTCTGATTTGTCTTGGGTTCAATGAAAGGACAGCATGATAAGTTCCAGACCAATTGTACCTGAGCCCCCCACCTCTGTTGAGAGAGGGATTTTCAGTACACGCACGAATCTTTTGTTGTTCGTTTTCCAAAAACATGAATACAACATGCAGTGTGTGCTTCAGTGGTTATCAGTATGGGGAATGCTGGGGTTGCTTTTTTGCCCCAAAATTTTGGATTTAGGGCATATTGGTTATACTTTTCCAAACTACACATGTTGCGCCTGATGTCCCACTGGTAATGATTCACTAGTCTTGACGAGCTTACCCTGTGTCTTGCCCCAGCCTACATCACCAAATTCAGAAAAAGCACAGCTGAAAGCATTTTAGGTCACAATGCATGTTGTATTTGTCCATGAAATTTCTACCAGTGCCTGGCTGCTGTGTTTCTGCTTGCATTTTAATTCCGTCCTGGGCTTCTTGGAACAAAGTCCAGGAGGTGTCCGATAATCTAATGATCAGGCAGCAGGTCTCTTGAATTTATTGACTCTGAATTAGATGAATGTGCCCGTCATTCCTCCGGCAGTTCATTTATCTCATTTTCTATTGTGTTGTGAATTGTAAAAAGCTCAGAGGAGCTAGCTTTCATTGATTTCCCGGTCTTTGATCTGCCTACACTTCTTTCTAGCTGAGCAGTTGGCAGTCTGTTGTAGTGTTTCCACCCTAACCAATTTTTTTTAACTGCAACTCCCAGCATCCACAAGGCTGTATTCGAAGATGATGGAGCTGTAGGCTTAACAGCATCTGGAAAATGCCATTGTTGAATTTTGTCTTGGTCGTGATAGAAAGAAGCTTTGCTGCAGTTGACCATTGGTCTAGCCTCCTTCTTTTCCCCTTGGGTGCCCCAAGGCAGGAAGGTGGTCATTTAACATCAAATCAATCAAAAGCATTTATAGTTTTCCTACCTATAAGGCTCTATAGAGATAATTTCCTTTATAACCCCTTTGTGAAGGAGTATGCTTTGTCTGAAGCTGCCCAGATGCCCTGAGCACATCCAATCTCGCCTGATCTCGGAAGCTAAGCAGGGTCAGGCCTGGCTAGTACTTGGATGGGCGATCACTAGGAAATACCAATTCCTGGAGTAGGAATTGGCAAGCCATTCCATTGGTTTCCTGCCAAGAAAACTCAATGGACATGGCATCACGAAGATGGTAATGACACAACATGCTTTGTCTGAAGGAAGGAAGGCCACAATAGATATTTTCTGTCATTCATCATCTTGAAAGAATCCCAGAAGCAGTGGTCAACTTAATCAGCAAAGTTTATCCTGGACTGGTTTACATCCCTCTGTTGGCTAGAGAGAAATCAGCTGCAGTCCATTGAGTCTCTTGTAGACAGGCAGAGTCGGGTTATCTTCACCACAACCTGCACACATACTGCCCAACAAAGAATCAAGGTTTCTAAACTATTAGTAAAAAAAAAGTGGGTTGAGCCGTGTGACCAGACAAACAAATTCAAAAGGTGATACCTTTATTGGTCACTACTAAAACAAAAAATGTATGTGAAATTTTCAATAGCAACTTGATCAAAGCATTATACCAAAAATGCAATCTCGATAAAGGATGTAGTCTGTCAGGTGCTGAGAATCTTTTTGGTGAGAAGGAATACACCAGATGATGGTATCAGGAGAAAGGCTGGTGTTAAGACTGCTTCAAAGTCCTGGATATGGTTTAACACCCAGCATATCAAACAAAGCAGCATAGTCCTTGACCACCCCCCTTCCCATTAGTATTCCCTCTTGGATGTTCAAGGTACTTACAAATATCTTTCCTGATGCATATGCCAGCATGGCTCAGGGTTTATTCTCCCAATCCAGAGTCCTTTTACAGTATACTGCTTTCAGGTGTGACCCTTAGTCTGGCCTTAGCCTTGTCAGTTTCTTTAGCATCCTCCTTTAAGCAACAAATAGTGCAGAAGGAAGGTTCAAAAGGAAGATTGTGTTCAGGTGTTGCTTAGGCCACATACAGTGTGGGGCCAGACCCCTCCACACTCTACTCCGGGGCATTGACCAAGTCTCCTACTTTAATCTTCCTCTCCTCTTTCTTCCTAATGGCCCTCAGTTTCCCTCTGCTTCTTTTATTCCTACTTCTGGCAAGAAAACTCCTTTCCGGGTTTTTCCCTCCCTTCCTTGTTTTCTTGACCATTTTGGTCTGTCCAGTCTCTTGGGTTTCGAGGAGAGTTCACACTGGGCATATTAACCAGCAGAAGGGATCTACCTTGCACCTGCCAGGTTCATTTGGTAGAAGCCATTGGGACATGGAAGTGATGCCTAAGGTTGCCCACTTACATTTCCATAGAAATGTAACTGAGGGCCATTAGGAAGAAAGAGGAGAGGAAGAGAAATGTAAGTGGGTGAACCTTCAACACTCCAAATGTTTTGGACTGCAACTCCCAGAATTCCAAGCCTAGATTGGCAATGACAAAGGGCTGTGGGAGCTGTGGTCCAAAACATCTGCAAGTGCATAAGGTTCACCACAAGTGCCATAGAGCCTTGTCACTCCTAGCCACCACCTGCTCTGTAAGCTAATACATTTGGCTGCATCTCCCAGAATTCTGCCTGGTGAAGTCTTCTGGAAATTGTAGTTTACATTATATTAATCCAAAACTCCCATCATTAGTAGGAAGAGTCATTGTGTGTTATTGTGTACACACAGAACTATCTTCTATTCTCATACTGCCTGTCTTCTAAAATACTCTTGCAAGCATGAGCATTGACCAGACCCAAGGAGTTGTGCAACGATTTCTGACTTATGGAGATATTCAATAACTGATAGTAGATAGTCTGTGTGGGGCTGCCCTAGTGTATTCTGTATGTTGACTTTTCTGAAAAATGCAAAAGAAGAGGCAGCTCTTAAAAGGGAGGGAGAGAGAGAGAGAGAGAGAGAACCTGCATTTATTGGATGTATTACCCAACATATGCCATGCCTGCCAGATGTGGTATAAAAAGCAAAAGGAAAGCAAGTTAGGTTATGTTGTTTTTATCGTTTTTTTTGCAAAAGGATGCAAATGCTAATAGCTACTCGACTGTGATTTTATTACAGCTGGCAGGTTCACTGGGGGAGTCATCTTCTGAATTTCTGTTCACATGGGGTGGCCTTGCACCAGCACAGAAGTAGCACACTTTTCTCAACTGCTGTCTTCTTGGTGCATTCCAGCCTCATCATGTTTGCTGAGGCACCTTGCATCTGGTGCTGTCTCTTTCTGTGTCTTCTTTCGGTGCACGAGGATGCCCGAGCTGGTAATTGGTGGGGATGAACCTACTGTGTGACACCATCCAGAGCTGTTTACTGACCTAGTCAGAGCTATTGCACAGGCACTTGGCATCTGTAAAATCCTACTGTTGATGCTGATGCCTGAGCTTGCAACAATGCAGCAGCAAAAAATAATTGTTGCCGTGTGCTCTGACATGCCAGTGTGGGAGTATGAAGGACACGCCTGAGCAATAAACCTTAGGGCCCTGTGTGGCTCCTCGTAGTCCCTGTTGAAGAGATCCAAATGCTTGTTGATCGGAGCCCGATTCCACCTGTTTCGGGTAGATCTACACACTCCACAGGTCTGCCAGCAACTGGAATGGGTATGGCAAAGAAGGTCTGTCTGACTGCATTTGTATTATTCAGGTACAGGTATCTCATGTATTTGATGAGGCAGTCAGGTGGTCAATATTGTCTCAGTCCATAGATTGCTGGGAGAGTCTCCTGGTAGTGAAAACCTTCTGTGCCATGGAGAGGAGGCAGAGAGAGAAGAGCACAGTGGTAGATTCAGGAGGAAGGACCTAGCAGTGCTGAAGGAGGAAAGAAAGATACCCTTCGTGAAAGGAAAGTGTGCAGATACAGTATTATCAGATTGTTTCCTGCAGTTTCACCACTATGTATCAGGAAACTTGAGAGCTATCTTAGAAAGAGGTTACAAAGCAAACAGTGTGTGTGTGTGTGTGTGTGTGTGTGTGTGTGTGTGTAGAGCTGCATGGCAATGGAACCAATTACATCAGACATGACCAGACTTCGGCCCTCCAGATGTTTTGGACCACAACTCCCACAGTCCTTTGTCATTGGCAATCTAAGCTTAGAATTCTGGGAGTTGTGGTCCAAAACATCAGGAGGGCCAAAGTTTGGACATGCCTGAATTACCTCAATAGGTGGTAAGTACTCTAGCACTGGAGGCGTTCAAGAGAAATGTGGACAACCACCTGACAGATCTTTGATTTATATTCCTGCATGGACCAGGGGGTGGACTTGATTGCCTTATAGCCCCCTTTCAAATTCACTATTCTGTGTTTCTAGATACAGTAGATATAGAGACAGAGATTTGTCTGTGTGAAAATTTGCTCATTTCCCATTCCCCTTGGATGTAACTTGTGATGTTTGCTAAATCTTTTTGTAGGAGTGACTTCAACTCTTAAAGGGCGCTATCACACAAGCAAAAGATGCTTTTTTAAAAATAAAGATGTGTTTTTACTCTAAAGTTGTCATGTGATTGAAGATTTGGTTACTTACAGCATCCTCATGGGTGTAGTATTAGTAAATGAATCTGTTCCCATGTCCTAAAACCGCATTTTTAAGTATATTTCCCAAGCTGTGTTGCCGTTTTCTGAAATAAATTTATTATTTTCGCTCTCTGTGCTGCCTCCAACCAGCCCGATCAGCTGCAGGCCTTGTTAAAAAAAAAAGTGTCCTCAGCTGGCCGCACTACAGCTGATGGGTGCTTGGGGCTCAGCCAAACACAAAAAAAGTTTAAAAGTCACTCCTTTCCCCCCACCTATGGGATTTTTTTTGCTGAGCCCCAAGCACCAATTAGCTTTACCGCGGGCTTGGAGCAGCCAAACAAACAAACAACAACAGCAAAAGCTTCCTTCTCCCCACTTTGAGGTGGGGAAGAAGTAGTGATTTTTAAACTTTTTTTTGCCAGCCTCAAGCCAGTGCTACAGCTGATTGGTGCTTGGGGCTCAGAAAATAATTGCTCCTTTTTTGTTTTTTACCTGAGCTGCAAGCACCCATCAGCTGTAGTGCAGCCGGCTGAGGATGCTTTTTTTTTTAAAAAAAAACAAGGGTTTAAAAATTCCTCCTTTCCCCCCACCTAATCATTTTCTTCCTCTATTCTTGCTTTAAGACTGTAAGAAGAGGCCTGCAGCCTTTTCAGATCTCAAGCTTCTCTTGTTTAATTCAACATTTTGTTCAGTGGTGGAGACTTGACAGCCTGGAAGCCTTTATTTGTTCTGCATTAATGTGGAGAGGTGTGAATGATCATGTGTGGGAGAGAATCTGTGAGCGGGTGGAAAATATATCAGCATTTGCACAGTGTCTAGAGGTGTTCTGCTCTGCATTTCTAGACTACGACTCCCTAAATTCTAGGGTCTGTAGTCCGAAAAACTCAGATCTGTGTGCTTCTGAACGTTTTGATACTGTGGAGGGCTTGTGGTCCTGTGGGAAAGCTGTTTAATAGGTGTTCTCAGAGCAGACTGCAAAATATTGAAATCTGTGGCTAGCCAGACTAGACAACGTGCATCCATGGAAGTAGTTTGATTTTTTTTTTTCTGGCCATCACTTCACTTATAAATTAGAAAAGTTGAATTTCTATTTATGGAGTTCTCCATAGTGGCGAAATGGACTTCTTTAGCCTGCATACTGTAATTAAAAACTGTAAACCGCCCATAGGCTACTTGAAGTGGTATGGGGCGATATATAAGCAGAACACTTTTGCTTTTTACATGCCCTCCCCCAAAGCTTTTGGTGGCTCAGTGCACCTTATAGTTTGTAACATGGCCACTCAACCTCTGGAGTTTGTCCATATCAGAAACCACTGGCTTTGTTCTATGCCAGACAGCTGCATCCATACTCACCATCCCACCCGGAGTCCTGAACACACAGAGAATTTATATCCTAACAGATCAAATGTGTCCTGATTTTGTCAAGCCTTAATGAACCCGATCATATGTGAGAAAGATTTGAATGATATAAAGAAGGCCTGCCCAACAGGTAGACCGGGGGCTACCAGTAGCCCGTGAAGGGTTCAAAAGTAGCCCACCAGCCACCAATTAAAAATCAGAGGGGATAATTTCTCCACCCCATTGCTCTACTTACAATTTTTTTTTACTTATGAGCATATGCTTGGAACAGATAAAATTCATAAGTAGAGGTTTTAGTGTAGTAGCCCTCAGGCACTTTCGTTCGGAAAAAGTAGACCTTGGCCTGTCCAAAGTTGGACAGCCCTGATATAAAGTTTAGAGCAGGCATGTCCAAAGTCAGCCCTGGGGGCCAAATGTGGCCCATTTTCAAATTCTGAGCGGCCCGTGGCTTCTTCTCCCCACCGGCTCAGCCTGCCACGCATCCCCACCAGCTGGCCCCTCCCCATACCGGATGGAAATGTCAGCTTACAGTTTTACAGTTTGCCTGCCCTCCCTGCCTCTGTCTATCCCCCCAGCTATCCGCCCCTGGCTGTGTTGCTGCAGCATCCTCCCCACCTCCTTGCATGTCCTAGAGGCTTGTCCAAAGTCCAGCCCAGGGGCCAAATGTGGCTGAATGGTCGCCCCCCCACACATTTTCACCTCACCAAATCTGGCCCTCCTTGCTAAAAGTTTGGACACCCCTGGTTTAGAGCCTAAAGAACATCTCCTTTCCTGCCAATATGCTGTTCTGAAAATGTTAAGACTGTGTTTCTTCCTCCCCCCACCATAATGTTCACTCGTATGATAACCATGTTTGCAAACATACCTAATGTGTTGATATGTTCCGTTGTTATATGTACATAGAAAACAGTTCACAGGTGCACCATGCAGAGGTCATTCTTGTAGATGCTTCTGGCGATCTGCCTGATACAGTTGATGTGACATGGGCTGGTAAAAGCTCCAGAGCTATTTTAGGGGAGCTTTATGATTTATTTATCTTGTCCCTCTGCTTGTTCGTGATGAGTTAAAAAACAGATCTGTACACAGGGGTGTGTATCTCTTAGCTGGCTGGGTATCTCTGTGAGATAAAAGGCCTGGTTGGCAAGGCCAGGGGTTAGAGATATTCACTTCTCTAGTGTTTATGGGAGGAGAAGCTCCACCAGTTCTATTTTTATTACATTCCTCTGGGCACCTAAGGTGGTTATTGGAGAACCAAATCCAGATACCATATATTCTGACCTTGGGACTCGGCTCCTGGGGCACTGTCTAGTCATGGAAGTTCTGGAGGTCATGAGCTACACTGGTTTGGAAAAGACAAATAAAGAAATAGTTAAAGGGGATGTTGTTGTATAGCAGTGTTGGTGAACCTATGGCATGGGTGGCAAAGGTGGCACTCGGAGCCCTTTGTGTGGGCACCTGACATTGCCCCTTTGCAGCCACCTGTATTCAGGTTAAATTGCTGTATTGGCACGTTGTTAAAAAGTAGTGGGTTTTGAATCGCAGTTTGCTCTCTAAAAGGTTTGCCATCAGTGTTGTATCGGATCAGGCATCCTGATGCAAAGGGGGCATGGAAAATTGAGCTGAGTTTAAATGCAGACTTCAAAAGGTGGTGGACTCTCCCTCATTAAAAGTTTTAAACAAAGGTTGAATGGCCACCTTTTGGGGTGCTTTGGCCATGGATGTTTTTGGAAGAGGTTGTGCTTGGTGGTCCTTTAGAGTTCCTCCAAGTTCTACAGTTTTGTGGTCTATCAGACGACAATATATAAAGCAGGGATGTCCAAACTTTTTGCAAGGAGGGCCAGATTGAGTGAGGTGGAAATGTGTGAAGGCCGCATCTGGCCCCCCAGGCTGGACTTTGGATAAGCCTCTAGGTCGGGACATGCAGGAAGGTGGGGAGGGTGCTGCAGCAACAACGGAGCCAGGGGTGGGTAGGCTGGGCAGGTGGCTGTGGGGACAGACGGAAACAGGGAGGACAGGAAAACTGCAAGCTGACATCTCCATCCGGTAGGGGGAGGGGCCAGCTGGTGGGGATGTGTGACAGGATGGAGAAGACGCTGGGGGCCGCTCCAAATTTGAATACGGGCTGCATTTGCCCCCCCCCCCCGGGCCTGACTTTGGACATGCCTGATATAGAGACTCATCTACAGACTACAGTGGTACCTTGTATAATTAATTCGTTCCAAATGAAATTATGTTAAGCAAATTTTCCTTTATACAAACTCCCATAGGAAGGCATTGAAAATGGAGTGATCCCATTTTTATGTTGTACAGATTCTCCCCATAGGCGATTATGTTAAGCAAATTTCCCCTAGCCCCGGAATTTTTTATGTTGTACAAATTTTAATGTTATACAAGCTGTTTTTTATACAAGGGTCCACTGTATACAGAGACTATACTACAGGATCAAGTTGTGGGTCCAGAAAACGCCTTTGAGGCATGCACTCTTAGCCCAAAGTTTCCAAATTAGGAACAAAAACTGTCTAGAAAAAAAGTGACTAGTTTTGAGCTGAGACGGTGCATGCCTCAAGGGGGGTTTCTGGACCCAAAGGCTTTTAAATGTTGGTGGTAAAGAAGAAAAGCTCACTTCCAGTCCTTCTGTATTGGCATTTAGAGATTATTTGTGTGTTTGGGGGGGGGGGTTAGGGTTTACAGTGGCATGTGCGATGTGTGTGCCTCTTCCTCCCTCTTTCCTACTTGCTACATAAAATGTTGCTTGGAGACAATAGACCAAAGTCTGTTTATGGTTTTAATCAAAACTCTCATCTTGTGCAAATGAATATCCGGTTTAGTTGCATGTACTTAATAAGCAAATAGCAAAATTGTACATGTCAAGGATACAAGTGATTGTGTATTATAATGCTTATCCTCTTGCTGTGGCATAATAACATAATTGCTGGTTTGTCATTGTCCCCAAAGTACAGTAATTCTGCATTTTTTTTTTACAAAGACTTCCCTCTAAAAGCTGCTTTAATGAGTAATCAGCACTTGCCTCTTGAGAAATGCATATGTGCAAATGTTGTTTTACTGAACCCTCTTCTTATCTTTTTAATGCTGCTGCCCAGTACAGCTTACTGCTCTGTGTAACAGTTGTTTTGGTCCTCTTCTATTCATAATGGCTTAAGTGGCAGCCTCATTTCACAAAAGTAGGTAATATCTGCAGGTGGTTTGTTGTAATCTAGGACCACCACATGTCCCAGATCAGGGATGAACAACCTGGTGCATGCCATCTGTTCTGGACTATACCTCCTCAAAAACCTGAATGTTGGCCATCACTGTTGGGGCTTTTATTTATTTATTTATTTGATATACAGTAACCCCCGGTCTATCATAGGGGTTAGGGCCAGGGAGGGGAAACATGCACGATGTTTAAAATGTCTTTAACCAATGGAGCCAGCTTGGCGCTGCTGCTTAAAGACATTTTAAACATCGCTAGCCACTCCCCAGTGTGGGGGTGTGTGCATGTGGGGGAGCTGCGCACAATGTTTAAAATGACTTTCGGCAATGGAGCCAAGCACTTGGCTCTGTTGCTGAAAGCATTTTAAACATTGTGCACAGTTTCCCAGCATCCTGGGGTGGGGGTTGGGAGAAGCGGCGCGCAATGCCTCCATGGAGGCAAGCCCCGAGCTCCAGCTGATTGGCGCTTGGGTGGGGGAGAAACACCTTTTGTTTCCCCACCCCAGCTCCAATCAGCTGGAGCCTGGGGCCTGGGGAAGGTTTAAAAAGCCCTGGCTTTAAAAATCCCCCCCCCAAGCCCTTTCGGGGTCCTGCCATATAGTAGTATATGAAAGGGCAGGGGACCGCTGTACTGCCTATCTAACCAAAGGCCACTCTGGGTAGTTCACAATATAGAGCAAACTGTTACAGTATAAAATAATGCAAGAACATAATACAGAAGTAAAAGTCTTGCAAATAAAAACATAATTATAGGAGTTGCATTCTGGAATATCCTTCAAGGATAGCTTGTGTATACAGTAGGACCATGGTAGCCATGGGGTGCAAGGTCCAGTTTGTCACTCACTCTAATGATGGGTTCTGGTAACTACACACTGGAAATAGATACTCTGTAAAAAGTTTAAAAAAAATTATATTTTGGAGTGGTGGTTAAGTGAATTAGCAGATAAGGATTCTGTGGATGGGGTGGGTGGAACGGTACTTGCCCTAAGTGGTTGTTGGGAGTAGGAACAGCCTTGAATCTCATTATTTAGGCTTTACATTATGTAGTACTGAACAGAGATTGTATGCTGAGATGCTAGGTCATTGACATTGAATTTTGTCATTTGCTTATTAAGACAATTAATACATTTCCTAGATATGCTCATGGTGATCTTTTAGCCTTTCCATAATGTGCACGGAAAAGCAAAACATGAAGTGAATATGAAGTAGAGATGAAGTCATAATGGTATGTTTTTCACATAATATGCAATTCTAGTGTTGCATTCATGAGTATATGTGCTGTATTGTTCCCATTTCTCTCTGGCAAAATAAAAAGTCAGAACTCTTGCTTCTGTTTTCAGCTAACCACTGTCATCAGTTTTGTGCCTATTTGCCCAAACTGCATTTTTATGTTAACTGTGAGTTGTGCTTGAGTACGGGAACCCAAGTTTGTAGCCATTGGTTTAGGACAGTGATGGTGAACCTTTTAGAGACCGAGTGCCCAAACTGATTCAAGACCCATTAATTTTTTGCAAAGTGCCAATATAGTAATTTAACCTGAATGCAGGTGGCTGTGAAGGGACAATGTCGAGTGCCTACCGAAAGGTCTCTGAGTGCCACTGTTGGCACCTGTGCCATAGATTGGCCAACAGTGGTTTAGGAAAACAACCTAGCTTCATTGCCTGGCTGGTTTATCCAAGCCACCCTTCTCCTGTACAGGGAAATCAGCTCTGGGCAAAAGTTTAATTGGAGTTTCTTGAAAATGGAAGCAAAGGTTGCAAGCTCACAGCTACCCTGGGAGAAAAGAGGACAGATAAGAACAAGCAAGCGGAAAACGGAAAGTCAGCCTCAGTCCATTTATTCCAGTAATTCTGGTTTAGTGTTACATCTAAGGGTAAACCTGTGTCCTTATGTGAATTATTTCCTGCATCCCCTTTTCTGTTTACTGTACAGTGGTACCCTGACTTAAGAGCAGCTCGACTTAAGAGCAATTCGACTTGAGAGTGGAAAACTGTTGGCGTTTTAACCACTGCCTTACGAATTTTAGATATGGTCTGCTCGACTTGCAGTTTTTTTTTGTTTTTTTTTTTCATTTTTAAGTTATTTTTTCAATTTTTTTAGATAGGTACGCCGACTTAAGAGTAGTTCGACTTAAGAGCATGCATTCGGAACGGATTAAATTCGTTAAGTTGAGACACCACCGTATTTGGTTTTTTTCTGGACCAACCATGGCTTTCATGTTGAGCAGCTGCCCCCTTTCAATACCCCATAATGCAGTGCTGCATCTTGGCAGCAAGCTGGAGAATTTAATTTGGGGGTGGAGGAATAGAACTTTCGGAATGAAAATGATGGCTGCATGATGTAGATCGGAAGCACGCTACCAGTGTAAAAGACAATGGGGTTTCGTGGTTGAAGGTGATCAGCTTGGGGACTTCATGTATCGAGCCCTACCTCTTCCACCCTGGCTGCCACTCCCAATGGCCAGGCAAAGAGCATGGATGAGCACCAAAAGGAAGACTGAATGAAAGACGAGGTGAACCTTTACTGATGGCCTTCTCCAAGTGGACTTCTCCTCGGACTCAGTCCTGACAAGGAGGCAGGGTGTATTTTTGTTAGATTTTTTTTTGGGGGGGGGGGTAGAAAAAATGCCAGCCTGATCATTTTTGAAAACCTGGAGATGGTAGGCAAGCAACAAATACCCTTTCAGCTGTAATTAGGTTTAAAAATATTTTTAAATGTTGGATTCCAAGCCGAGATGAGTGTGCATTTTATTTATAGCGGCTAACACCCTGGCTCCTCCTGATGTAGCTTCTCTGTCTTTTCTTTTTTGATGCTTCAGGTCTTGGTTGTTTCCGTGATGATGAGTAGGAAGGCTGCTAGGCAACCTCATCCTCCTGTTATATATACATATCTGGAATGATAAATGTCAAGGTACAGTTGGGTAAACATAAGTGTTCTATTTCCAACATTATTTATTCTTTCTCTTTTTTTCAGCTATAGTGCTCTCTATGTCTCTCTCTTCCCCCCGCCACCCCCAATTCCTAGCTTGACTGAGTTGCAGGCCACGGCTTTGGAATGTGCTTTCTCTGTGTATTTCAGATCTGTTCACAAAATCTGGGCATGGTCCTGGATTCAGCGCTCTCCCTGGAAGCCCAGGTGACGGCGCTCTCCAGGGCCACTTTTATCCATCTCCGCAGGATGGCCCAGATCCAACAATACCTCGATGAGTCCTCCCTCAGGACAGTCGTGCAGGCCCTCGTGATTTCGAGGATCGACTATTGCAATGCCCTCTACGTGGGGTTGCCCTTGACCCTTGTCCGGAGGCTCCAGCAGGTGCAGAATGCAGCGGCCAGACTGGTGGTGGGTGCTCGTAGATTTGAGCACATCACCCCAGTTCTGGCTCGCCTGCATTGGCTATCCGTTGTCCTCCGGATAAGGTTCAAGGTCTTGGTTTTGATTTTCAAAACCCTCCACGGCTTGGGAACAGAGTACCTGTCGGAGCATATCTCTCAGAGATCAACTGGGAACAGGCCCACGAGAATGGCACAGGCTCGCTCACTTAGGGTGGCCACACCCAGGGAGGCACCGCGCCTTCTCTGTGGTGGGCCCCACGCTGTGGAATCATTTCCCTAGTGAGCTGCGCCTAGCACAGTCCCTGCCCGCCTTTAAAAAGGCCCAGAAAACACACCTTTTTAAGGAGGCATATGGCGACCTTTTTACTTATTTTTTTCCCCTCTTTGCTGCCCGCGACATCTTTCGTGGAGTGTATTGTCCCTCCCCATTTTATTGTTACTCTTTCCCTTTTTTGTTTGTCCTTTCCTGTTTTATTTTAACTGTAAACCGCCCAGAGTTCTGTCCGGAAGATGGGTGGTATATAAATGTAATAAATAAATAAATAGAAAGAAAGAAAGAAAGAAAGAAAGAAAGAAAGAAAGAAAGAAAGAAAGAAAGAAAGAAAGAAAGAAAGAGAAAGAAAGAAAGCCAAGTTGGTATTGTTCTCATGATAAAAATATGGCGGAAAGGTGCGTCAACTTTATTTAGCGCTATGTAGATCCAATCTGGACTGATTTCGGAAGCTAAGCAGGGTCGGCCCTGGTTAGTACTTGGATGGGAGACCACCAGGGAATACCAGGTCCAAGCCACTCCAGTATCCCTGCCAAGAAAACTCCATGGACATGGGGTCATGAACAGTAGGTCACACCTGTATTGACATAACTCACATATACAGATTTTGTTTCCTGAAGTATTTAACCTAGCCTTACAGGTAACGCCTGCATCTTGGGTGATCAGGAATTTCATAGAGTCAAGTGAGCTGTTTTTCAGTGGAGGTTGGCTTATTAAAAAGCTTCATGGCACAGTGGTTAAACTACTGCAGCCAAAACTGTGCTCACGACCTGGGGTTCAATCCCAGGTAGCCGGCTCAAGGTTCACTCAGCTTTCCATGGGTTGGTAAACTGAGGATCCAGCTTTCTGGGAGTGGAGGGCAACGTGTAACCTGCATAGTTAAAGCATAAAACGCTCAGAGAGTGCTTTAAGTGCTATGGGACAATATGAAAGTAGCACACTTAGCTTTTTTAAAAAGTAGACATCTTTAAATGTTAAAGAATGTATTTCTTGGTAATTTTGGGGGTGGCCATTTGGAATAGAAGTCCACAAGGCTGTATTGTTTAAAAGGCAAAAAGGGGGAAAAATAGGAAAAGCAAAATATTATGCCACTTTAAAGACTAGTGGGTTTAATTCAGTAAGAGCTTTCATGACTCAAAGGTATAGTGACTCTTAAACATTTTGTCTCCTCCCTTCAGCAAACAGAAAAGGCACCAAATTTAAGGAGTTAATTTATTTAATTATTTGCCACCTTTCTCTCTATATAATGGACTCGGGAAAGTTTTTGTGTTCAGGAGAGTTATGTTACAAGTGCTGGAAAACCCCACTGGGTTGTACAGTGTTCACATGAGCTGAACATTATGCTCTTTTCTCACAGTTAGTTCAGGTTAAATGGGTCCTCAGATGAATCTAGGTACATCTTGGCCCTGTATTGTTCATTATTCATTGAACTATTCCTTCATTATTCATTGAACTATTCCTTCAGCATTGCACCCAAAAGGAGTGCTTGGTTATCTGTAATAGGCACCCCTTTCCGCTATGCTGTAGAACACAGGTGGGCCAAGTCGCTGGTCTTGGATGTTGTTGCATTGCCGCCTCCAGGGAGCCCCTGCTAGCTTTGCAAGTGAGAAGAAATGCATGACAGGATGCAAGCTGGATATTCCATTCAGTAATAGGTTGTGGTGGCATTTTGTTTTGTTTTATTCTGCAAGAGTGCAACGGTTCTTTCGAGGAGACCCTGATAGTTCTCAGAGGCAACCAACCCTCTCCAGAACGGCCTTTGAAAGCTTGCAAAAATTGGCTACGGGGTCCCATTTGTTTGCACCCCACTTCTGACATGCCATCTTCCGATCAGCCTCAATGATGTAGATGCCAGGAGAGAAACTGGTAACAGAGATGTGCTAGAAATCCTCATGCAGCTGCAGGAAATACAGTGGTACCTTGTATAAAGGAATTAATTCGTTCTAAATGAAATTATGTTAAGCAAATTTTCCTTTATACAAATTTCCCATAGGAATGCATTGAAAACAGAGTAATCCCTAATCACGACCATTTTATGTTGTACGGATTCACCCCATAGACAGTTCTGTGAAGCAAATTTCCCCTATCCAGAATTTTTTATGTTGTACAGATTTTATGTTATACAAGCCATTTGTTATACGAGGGTCCACTGTACTTGTGTTTGTTCTCCACAGTTATTACTAGCCATGGTGTGACAGCTGACACCGATCTTCATTGTTAGCCAGTGAGAAATGAGGATGAGAAAATGTGCTTATATGTAAAATAAGGTCTTTGAAATTATTATGCAGTAGGCACCTGAATGCTGTTGATTCTTTTCAAGAAAGCTTGAGTCTTTTAAGTTATTGGAATGGGCAGAGACCTACCTCCACGGACTCCTGTGTTTGTTAGTTTATTTCATTTATATCCTACTCATCTGGCCTAAAAGTTTCATGATTAGGAATGGAGTAAGGGATAGCCTTTGTTGGGACGATAGAGTATGTACATAGGATTGTGTACCCATTCAGAATTAAAATGTGCAAATGGTTTTTTTGAATGTATAAGCCAGAGTCCTGTTGATGTGTAAAGGTTGGGTCATTTTCTACTGCTCATTTCGGGCATTGATGAGGTGCTGGGTTTGCCTGGTCCTGTAACTGATTGTGAGCTGAGATGTGACTCAGCAACTCCAAAGTTAACCACAAGTAGCTCCAGCAAATGTTGTACATATGTGAGGGTTCTTCAAAATTTATTAACGGGTCGGATGAAGGAAGGACGTGGAGATGTTTATTTGCAGATAAATCCAATAAACTTTTATTAAATACTTCACATAACGGGTTGTCATTTTTCTTGTTATCGAACTTAGGAACATTAGGCGTTAACAACGGTAAACTTACATAAGGAGAACTAACTTGAGGTTGAATTGTTTCTTCTCTTGCAAAAGGATTATTGTTTCCTTTTACATTTTCTGAAGGCGACTTCTCTCTAGACCACCAAACGGTTTCTCGAATTGGGGAGATGGAGCTCGCAGAAGGTGTTCCCAACCCCACCCAGGAATCCATCCTGGTGGATTATTTCGTTTGGGAACTCGTGGAATTTTATACGCCGAATTGTTATTCCTTCTGTGCGCTATATATTGACCTCTCGGATAAGGCAAGGGGAGAATCGCCTCCTTCCTCTCCGGCGGGAACTCCTCAGTCTGACTCCCCTTCTCTCTAAAAACCGTTATTCCCCCAACGGTTCCTCCCTCACCTCTGGTCCTTCCCTGGCCTCTCCCGCTAGGTTCTTTCACTTCACTCCCTTCAGCTTGGACCCCCATCTCCCGAACTATAACCTTTCTGATTCCTTCTTCCGCTTGAATTCCTATACTCGTCATCTTCTTCATGTCATCTAACTTTACCTGTACCCCGATATGCCACGATTGGCCAACAATATATTTGTCCTTTACTTGCCCTACATTTTAAAAAGCATTCTAAGGTAGCATAACAGACGCCATTTTAAGATCCTAGTCTACAGTACAGCTTGGGTTTTGATATCTTTTTTTAATAATGATGTTCGTCTGGGTATCAACAGATCTCCCCATTCTTCTCCCTTCCTCATTTTGAATCCCAATATCTTTTCCTTTCTTTCTGTCACTCCATCCATATTCCGTTTGTATTCCCTTATTTCTTACTTCCAGATTTGTCTCTTCTAAATCCCTTGGTATCATTTCCCTAATCTCTACTTCTTTTATCATAGCCAAATAACCCTCCACCAATTTCCCAGCCTGTGCTTGCTTAACCTCTTCCTTGTCACCTCGTACTTTATTTGGTCTCCCTCCCTCAAGGACCACCTGGCCGGGTTGTTCATCCATTTCTATTCTTTTCATTTCTTCCTTTTTAACTTGACTCTGCTCTTGGCATTCTTTCGCGGACGGGTCAACATCTGTTTTGTAATTCTCTTGTGTTTCCGTTTCACAACATAGCCTTCTTTTTTAACCATTAATGCGCAGCTAGAATTATGTTTATATGCCAGATAACAAGTTTTTGAAAGCAATAGACGTTCCCGCCCCCCCAGCCCAGATTGGCCAATATTAAGAGCATTGTGGTAGATAATAACATGTCTTTGACAGTGCAATCATATACATTACTCCCGCCCCACACACAAAATGATGTGGAAGAGTGCCTAAGGAAATCACAAGCCCTTTGAGCAGTAGTTGAAGGAGCTCAATTTAGCTTGCACAAAGATAGAGAGATGGTGTGATAAGTTATCTGCGGATATCTGAAGGTTAATTAAAAGGTAAAGGTTTTCCCTGCACATGTGTGCTAGTTGTGACCGACTCTAGGGGCGGCGCTCATCTCTGTCTTCAAGCTAAAGAGCCAGTGTTGTGCAAGTCCATGGCCATGTGGTCAGCATGGTTGAACACATCTGCGCACGGAACACTATTTACCTTCCCGCTTTTTATGGCAGGACTTATTTATCTACTTGCATTTACATAGTTTCGAACTGCTATGTTGGCAGGAGCTGGCGTTAACAGCGGGAGCTTGCTCAGTGGCGTGGCGCCCAGGATTCGAACCTCTGAGCTGCCGACTTGGCAGCCGACAGTTTCAGTGCTCTAGCCCGCTGAGCCGCCACACCCCTTTTATCTGGAGGTTAAGGTAAAGGTAAAGGTAAAGGTCCCCCCCCGCACATGCGTGGTAGTCGTGTCTGACTCGAGGGGTGGTGCTCATTTCTGTATTCAACCCAAAGAGCCAGTGTTGTGCAAGTCCATGGCCACGTGGCTGGCATGGCTGCAAGGAAACACTGTTTTACCTTACTGCTTTTTAAAGCCGTACCTGTTTATCTACTTGCATGTACATGCTTTTGAACAATTGGGTTGGCAGGAGCTGGGGTTATCAGTGGGAGCTCTCTCTGCTGCGTGGCACCCAGGATTCGAACTGCCGAGCTGCCGACTTTGCAGGCAACAGTTTTTGGAAGCCTTACTCCACTGAGCCACCACTCCCCCCTTTATCTGAAAATTATCCTACATGAAACGGAGCAAGCATGTTTTCTGCTGCTTCAGAGGGTGCCACTCAAACTAATGGATTAAAATTGCAAGAAGGTGGTTATGACTGAAGGTTAGGTAGACCTTTCCAACTTTAAGTACCGCTCAGAAATCGATGGATTATTCTTTGTAAGTGTGGATTTTCAGCATTGCTAAAATCCACACCCAAAGAGGAGGATCCTTGGATTACCTTCTAACCCAACAGTTCTGTGTTTCTATAAACTATTGTTCTTGGTAACTTCAGGATACTGTACCTGTTTTTGGAACAAACCAGTATTTTCATAGATGACAGTCGCTTGGTGGGTAATTTGATTGCATTACACTTTGTATTAAAGTATCACTTCTGTTGTGGAATGTTAAATTAAGGGACCATAAGCTATGTCTGGGAATCATTATTATGTGCTGTTTAGCCCGGACTGATTTATAATGACTCTACTAGGGTTTCAAGGTAAGTGAAATATTTAAGGAGTGCATTTACCAGTTCCATCTCGCCCAGTGAGTTCCCATGACTAAGCAGGGATTTGAACCCAGGCCTCTTGAGTCCTAGTCCCTCACTCTGTCCACTATGCCATGTGTGTGTGTGTTGTGTCATTACAGTTGTGACCGACTCTTTGTGACCCCATGTCCATGGAGTTTTCTTGGCAGGAATACTGAAGTGGTTGGCCAGTTCCTACTCCAGGCACCTACAGCACCTGGTATTCCCTGGTGGTCTCCCATCCAAGTACTAACCAGGTCCGACCCTGCTTAGCTTCCAAAATCAAGCGAGATCGGATGTGCTTAGGGCATCTAGGCAGCTATAGAATTTCATACTAGCTCTAAACTGTCTGAGCTTAATCTGTGTTAGTCATTTCACCTTAATCTATATTCCTGTTTTACCATTAAAAGGCTTTAAATGCTACACAGCTTGCATCCTGAACTTGAATGTACAGTATTTTTCCCATCCTGCTTTACCTTTCTTTGTGCGCTTTTTGCCTGTGGCTTCTTTTCCTCCTCCACACCACGTCCTCTTCCTCCTTCCATGGAGACTTTTAGTATAACCAGCCTAATCTTGAAAGCACATAATTCTGTCCCTCAGGGGACTCAATGGGCTGTTGCCAAGGGCAGCAAGATATTGAGGGCAGCCTGGTGGCTGTCTCCATTTTCTGCGTGTCAGGCAACTCTTGTCTTTGCCGGCTGCTCATTTTGCCAGCTAAACTTTGGTGGACCGGTTCCCAGCATTTAATTTAGGGTATATCTCAGTTTAAAGAGCTTGAGCAAGCTCATTGGCTGACAAGCGCATAATAGCTGCTGGTGATTTGCCTTGAATTTTAACAGATGATCTCATCCCTTTGCTAACTGTGTGTGCGCGTGCACTTATCCTGTAAGCTTGTATTTGTGAAAAGAAAGAGACCCAGGGCTGTGCTTTTGCGATTTCTTTCTGCACTGGTGATGAATAGAGTGGGCCCTTCAGAAAGCAACGGCGCAACAATAGGGCCCCTGCTATTTCTGTTGGAATCTGTGATCTGAATCTCAGCCAGGAGTGGGGAGCTATTTTTCCTCTCTCTTAGAGCTAAATTCAGTTTGTTGGGCAGTGCATTCCAGTGCTTAGCGGAACCAGAAGCTGAAGGTGGGATGGGATGGGGGGGGGAGTTTGTTTTAGCTAAACTGTGCCTGCCAATAAACCACATCTTATCCAGATAAAATAAACCAAAGTGTGCTGCTTATATTTGTTTGTTTTTTGTTTGTTTGTTTGTTTAGAGTATTTTTACTCTGCCTTTCTCCTTGGAAATGGACCCAAGGCGGCTTACAGTAATAAGGGACAATATACAGTCCAGTACAATTGAGAACAGGGAATTGAGGGACATCTTATAGCATTAAAACAACAACAACATTAAAGCTACAAGAGAAGGCGAGCAGTTAAAAAGAGAGTAAAAATTCCATGTAATCATGCATGGTAGACCATCCAAAAGTTATGGGGGATAGAGACTAACATTGAAAACTTAGTGTCAAAGCAATCACACAAAGGAGATATAAACACAAGGTTAAAAGTAGTTATAAACACAATGTCTGTGTAATCATGTATGGTAGATTCATATAAAGATACATAATAGGTAGTCCATCATTCGAGAAACGTCTTTGCTTGTTTCCAGAAAGTTGTCAGAGATGGGGCAGTCCTGGCCTCTAGTGGGAGGGAGTTCCAGAGTCTGGGCGCAGCAGCTTTCATGTATTCCCACGAGACGTACCTGTGAGGGTGGTGGGATGGAGAGAAAGGCCTCTCCTGATGACATTAACACTTGAGTCGGTTCATACTGAGTATAGTGATATGCTGCTCTATAATGCTTAAAGCAGTCACTGGTTTACAGCTTAATTAGACAGGCTACACAAATTGTCCCTCAAACAAGTGGGCTACTCCTCTTACCAACCTTGGAAGGGGGAGTGAACTTTGATCAGGCTACCTCAGGGTTGTGAGCAGAGTTTTGGCTGCAGTACTGCAGTGTAACCAACTTCCTCCACTGTCCAGGCAGTGTGATAATAAGCGCTTTCCCCTGTCCCTTTCTGCATTTCCCCCTTCTTTCTGATGGCACGGTTTATTTTGTTTGAGTTTTGAGACTAGTACATAGCTGAGCAGTATGAAGCTTTCCTCTGAATTTCCTTTCTACTTCGATGGGTAGAAAGTTTGTTTGCCGCCATCTTGCATTTGCTAGTTCATTTGCCTTTTTAAATTGTATGTATGTATGTATGTATGTATGTATGTATGTATGTATGTATGTATGTATGTATGTATGTATGTATGTATGTATGTATGTAAATAAATACAGCTCTAACTTTATTTATTTATTTATTTATTTATTTATTTATTTATTTATTTATTTACCCAAAAATTAGCTGTCCCACTACCAAGTGGTCTCTGGATGGCGTACAACAATATATGAAAACTATAAAACAACATAATTATTGAAATACAATACAATTTAAAGCAATCAACATTCAATACAAATTATAAAACCCTGCTGCTCATGAGTCCAGCCCAAAACATTATCTAATTAAAATGCTGGCCGAACAGGCAAGTCTTTGCCTAGTGCCGAAAAGCCAAAAGTGTCGGCACCAAGTGAATCTCTGTAGGGAGGGCATTCTCGGCAATTGCCAAGAAGGCCCTGTTTCGACATGACACCCCTCTCACTTCTTTGAGGGATGGCACCTTCAGCAGGGCCTTCTGGCCTGATCTTAGGGTACAGGCAGGCTCATATGGAAGAAGGTGGCCCTTTAGGTAACCATGTCCTAAGCCATTTAGGGCTTTATATGTAAGCATGAGCACTTTGGATTGGGCCTGGGCAGCAACAGGCAGCCAGTGTACATTTTTTAGAACTGGCGTAATAAGAGTCCGTGCGGCAACACCACTCACTAGCTGCACAGCCCGGTTTTGTAGCAGTTGCAATCTCCGGACTGTCTTCAAAGGAAGCCCCACATAAAGTGCATTACTCTCTGTGACTTTTCGGTGTAGCCTATTGCCTATTTATTTTTCTTTGTTGTTCACCCCCCAGACTTCCCATGGGAAACTCGGGCAGTTTATAAATAAATAAATAAATAAATAAATAAATAAATAAATAAAGTTTTTATTTGACATGCATGTCTTTTTAAAAATGCCCTTGAAGAGAAACTTTCCAAGAAAACTGGCTTTCTAGCATAATGGGCTCTTGAAAGTGCTGTTTGGGCAAGATTTGTGGTCAACTCTGTCCTTCCTTGCAAGAGACAGTGCAACAAGTTGCTAGTGCATGGCAGAACATTTCTCTGTGTTGAGGAATCCCAGACTTGGGGGAGAAACATTTCAGTATGGCTGTTTCATGGAACCATAAGCCCTATCCAGATGTTCTGCAAAGGAGTTAAATAAATATGTAATGGGAGGAGCAAGCTTCCCTGTCTCCCTCCTGCTTGGCTGGCTGTGAGAAGGACAAAATTTGAAGAAGGCCACCTCCATCCACAAAGCATCACCACATGAGCAGAAGCCCTTGCTTTTCGTGGACAGTGACAGCTTTCCTCTTAGTTTTTCATAGAATCATAGAGTTGGAAGAGACCTCAAGGGCCATCCGGTCCAAACCCCCTGCCATGCAGGAACCCCCATCACAGGACTCCCGACAGATGGCCATCCAGCCTCTGCTTAAAAACCTCCAAAGGAGGAAACTCCACCACCCTCCTTTGGGGGAGCATATTCCACTGCTGAACAGCTCTAACTGTCATGAAGTTCTTCCGAATGTTCAAATCGAATTTCGTTTCCTGTAGTTTGAAACCATTGCCCTTAGTCCTAGTCTCTGAAGCTATGAAAAACAAACCTGTTCCCTCTTCAATATGACATCCTTTCAAATCATTTAGTGCCTAAACATTCCCAGTTCCTAAGCCGTTCCTCATAAGACATTTCCTCCAGATCTTTAACCATCCTGGTGGCCCTCCTCTGTACCCGTTCGAGATTGTCAACATCCTTTTTTAAATTGAGGAGTGCAGAACTGGATACAATACTCCAGGTGGGGTCTGACCAGAGCAGAATAGAGTGGTACTATCACTTCCCTTGATAAAGACACTATAGTTCTGTTGATGGAATTAAGTGTTTCCGGTGGGTAAAGAGAGAGCTGCAAACAAGAAAGCGTTCAGGTCCCAATAGAGCTTGAAACACTGAGAACAGAAAAGACAGCACCATCTCACCTCTCTCGAAAATCCCACCCACTGTCAGCAGGTTATGTGCCAAAGGCCACTTAGGCTGGATTTTCACTGATGAAGAACGAGGGTGGAGTTAATGGTGGACTTCTCCTTCTCTGGCATGTTCCTTCAGCAGAACATGTGGGTGCACCTATAAAAGTATCACATTGTAGAGGTGGAGCCTACTTTCAGCTGGGCCCCACTGGATGTTACGGTTTACATCTCGTACAGGCCCTGATCTGTGCCTGTGGTGGCCGTGTCCTGTGGGAAGAGGGTGCCAGCAAAATCTGGAGGGATCCATTTTCCATACTTTAGCCTTCACAGGTGACCAGGCTTTTTTGACACTGAAATCTTTGGTTCCCTTGGGTGTGTCTTCATCCACCTTTTTCTATCTTATCTTTCACTGCTATTTTCCAGCAGAACTTGCTCTGTCAGTCCACAGTTGTCTTTGAATAGGAGTGGAGAATTCATTTTCATATTATGCGCACCAGGGTTCAATGTAAAACTGAAATCTGTCACTGCAACAACACCAGCAATTCTTTCTCGTGGTTTATTTTTAATTGAAAAGTAACTTAGTTTGACGTATCAAAAAGCAGTTTAATTGGGAATATGGAAAAGGAACGAGACTTCCATGCTTATCATTCCATTTGTGGTGTTACAGTGTTTAGAAACATGGAGACTAAAGGGACACCCCCAACATGGAGACACAGCTACAGAAGGCATCTTTAATGTAATTAAGTATCGGCCTCATTGTCTTTAAAAAAAAATTAATAATAGCAAAAGATAAAACATCACAAACCGAAAGAAAAAAAAACCCCAACACCCCACTACTCACTTCTTGTTCTTTTTCTTAGTGTTTATCCCATCACCCACTGATAACACAAAACATCAAAACAACTCAAATGTCCTTCCCCTCATCAGGACCACTGGAGATACAGCCAGTTCTTTTCCCTCAATGATATCCCATGTCTCTTCCAAAATTGCAATGACTTATGCATAGTTGCCCTTCCGTTCCCTTTTATTAATATATAAGCATCAAATATTCCCCCAATATTTATATAAGTGTACTTTTTAATGGCCCCTTCTTTATTTTAATATTACACGTCAGGTTATCATTAAAAGCTAAAAGATCGAATCTCGCAGTATGAACCGGCTCAGGTGCTAAGGTCATCAGGAGAGGCCTTTCTCTCCATCCCGCCACCCTCACAGGTACGTCTCATAAGAACACTTGAAAGGGCCTTCTTGGCTGCTGCCCTCAGACTTCAGAATTCCCTCCCACTAGGGGCCAGGACTGCCCCATCTCTGCTGGCAAAGACCTTCCTCTTTAGGCAAGCTTTCCCTGAATGATGGACTACCTGTTATGTGACTTTTAGATGGATTACCATGCACAAACACCATCCATCCATCCCTCATAATTGGATTTTTCCTTTCTTTTCACATGCTCTTTGTAGCTTTAATGTTACCTTTGAATATTGCTTAAGTTAAGGCACCTCATGACACAGTGGTTAAATGCTTGTATTGCAGCTAAAACTATGCGCACGACTTGGGGTTCAATCACAGATAGCCGGCTCATGGTTGACTCAGCCTTCTATCCTTCCATGGTTGGTAAAATGACTACCCAACTTACTGGGGGCAGGATGGTGGTGGCAATGTGTAGCCTGCATAAATAAATTGTAAATTGCCCAGAGAGTGCTTGAAGTGCTACGGGAAGGTATATAAGCAGAAAACTTTCCATTGTAAGATGCCTCTTCTAATTCCCTGTTCCTAAGTTGAGTATGTCTTAAATGTTCTGGGATATCTACTGTGCATCATTATTGTAAGCTGCCTAGGGTCCTTTTCCAAGGTGAAAGGCGGGGTAAAAAGATTCAAAATAAAACAAAGAAATAAATTTATAGTGTTCATTTAATTGAAGATCACTCTTAGTTATTGTTTATCTTACTGCTGTTCATAAATATGAAATTAATACTTTAGTTGACAAATCACATTGCTTCTTGTAGAATATAAGTATAAATCTGGTTTTAACCTAGAAAGCTTTTTTGTATTTTAAATTTAAGATCAGCTGTGGCTCGACCCACCAGAGTTTCGCAGGCGTTCTCACTTCGGGTGGCCATTTATAGAGAGGCCGGAAAAACGATCACTTGAAACCGGGCCTCCTCGGTGACCACCCTGTCGTTGTCGAACAAACTTCTGAGTGAGATCTGCCTTGCAGAGCCCCTGCCTGCCTTTAAGAGACCTCTTAAAACTTTGCTCTTTACAGAGGCGTTTGGTGACCGTTAATTTAATTAATTAAAAAAAAGTCTTCTGGGTCCATTAGAATGAGATTGTCTTGCTGGTGTTTTTATTGTAGCTGTTTTTGTTTGTTTTATTTTGTTTTACTCTATGATCATTACTTTATTGTTATTTCGTGCATATTGTTGTATTTTTCCTTTGTAATGATGGAAACTGCCTGGAGTTCCTCTGGAAGACGAGCGGTGTAGAAATGTATAAATAAATAAATAAATAAATAAATAAATAAATAAATAAATAAATTATAGCATTTGTGCAGCAGCTAGTAGCTGCCTGTGGTACAGGCAGGAGGTGTGCTTCACTCTCCCAACTACACCAGGGTGAGGCCCCTTCACTCTACATTATGGGTACAGAGGGGATTTTGGAAGTTACCATCAAAATATGGAAATATTTAAGGATGCGTCAGTGGAGAACAAAGATAAGATCACCCTTGCTATTGAATTTCCTGTTGCTCTATATGAGTGAGAACGTGAAGATAGCGGACAGGAAAAATAGTGAAATAGGGTGTAGGAGGAGAGCCTAGTGGGTATCCTGGACTGCCAGAAAGACAGACCAAGGGGGTTCTAGATCAAATCAAATCTTGTAATTTCTCTGTAGGCAAAATGATGAAAGAAACAGAGCCTGTCATTCTCTGAGACGGCAGGACTCTCTGGAGAAGACGGCAATGTTGGGAGAAGCTGAAGGTGGCAGGAAAAGAGGGAAACCAAATATAAGATGGATTGGTTCCATTACCTAATCCACAGGCTTGAGTTTACAAACGGCTGATGAAGACCGAACATTCTGGAGGTCACGCAGTCATGTGATCACCATAAGTTGGAGGCACCATGACAGCATGTAACAACAACACTACCATGTTTGGTATAAATAGTTTGGCTTGCTGCCTTCAATTTTTATGAGATCCCAAACTTATTGGTGGAGCCTGTCTTTTATTTTGTTTCTATCCTGAAAAAGATCTGTGTAAAAGGATAGCGACGCTGTGCTAGAATCTCTAAAGCAATGATTCCAGACTTAGTGCCCCCAGATGTTCTTCGATCAAAACTCCTGGAAGTGAGTTGGCTAAGATTTCTGGGAGTTAAAGTCCAACAACATCTGGGCATGTTGGGAACCACTGCTCTGAAGCCATCTTTGCCAGCTTAAATCCTAAGTTCTATAACCTGTAAGCATGAGTTCTAATTTTTTGAGTCTTGAGGTTTTTCCAATGAACAGTATCAACAGATTCAGTTTTCATCTGGCCAATGTGTACGTTGGTGCTATGCTCTCTGTACCCTCCTCCCCTCTCACTCCCCCCGAGATAAAAAGAATGAAATGAAATTCCACTGGGCATTGTGCTTTTCCGATGAGGCATTTAATAGCTGAAGCCTTGTCCATTCTGCCTGAACAAACTCGGAGCTTCTGGGAACTTCTTGCCAGAAGCAGCAGCTTAAGCCTGAAGATGAAGATATGCTTAAACTTGAGTGACCTTCTAAAAATAACATATATAGTACAGGAAGTCCGTTTTGCCCTCTTTCCCCTCCATCTGAAGCTCATTTTGAAAAAGTATCTGCCAGAGCTTGAGTTGACGTATGCACTTATCGGCTGTTACCTGTCTCATTATGCGGTCACCAGAATAATCATGTGTGTGTGTGTGTGTTTCCCTGCTGTTGGCAGGTTGCGTTTACAGTCTCGTGCTGGTTGTGAGATTGGCTGCACAATTGGTTCAAAACCAGTCATATGATGGAAGGGCTCACAGAGTAGGCCAGGCCTGCCCAAAGCCCCCCCCCCATCCGGCCCGTCAGGCCATTCTGAGTGGCCCGCGGCTGGCTGGCCCCTCCCCCCTCCTTCACCCCATGTTTTTGTTTTAAATCTTCCGCCAACACTGACACCGCTGGGCGGACGGGCAGTCTGCCGCCACTGGCACCGCAGGGGAATATGTAGGGGTGGGCAGGCCAGTGGGCCTCTGCCACCGCCAAGGAGCTTTGGGGTGGGCTGGTGGGCGAGCCATCGCCACCGCTGGGGAGCTTGGGGGGGGGGTGCAAGGTCGCACAGATCGCCTCTTCCAAGGGGCGACCTGTGGCCATGGCTCCCTGTGCTTCCTTTGGTACCCACCTTCCTTCTTTCCTCCCTCCCTTGGTCCCCACCTTCCTTCCTTCCTTCCTCCCTCCCTTGGTTACCACCTCCCTCCCTCCCTTCCTTGTTCCCCTCCTTCCTTCCTTCCTTCCTTCCTTCCTCCCTTCCTTCCTCTCTTGGTTTCCACCTCCCTCCCTCCTTCCTTTGGTCTCCTCCTTCCTTCCTGCGGGTGGGTTGCAAGGGGTCAGTGGGTGGGGCTTGCAGTGGGGTGGCAGGGTCAGGGAGCAACCGGCCCCTGACACATTCTCAGCCACCAAATCTGGCCCTCCTTACAAAAAGTTTGGGCACCCCTGGAATAGGCTATAGGACATGCCTGGCCTAAGTGATTCTATAGGTTGGTTCTGATCATTAAGTCTGGAGTGCCTTTGGAGAAAGGTAGGCTGTGTAATGGTGATGGTCCAATGATTTTGCTAAGAGATGACCCCATAGCTAGTGATACAGCACATCTCCCATGGGCATGTAAACAGTAGGTTGGTGAAAAATCACATGGAGAGGGAGAGGCTGGTGGCTTACAAGCCCTGCTATGTGTTTAGCCTTGGGCAGGCTGTATGGTCCCACAATACCATGAGAAGGAAGGACTGGAAGGACACTTATGAGTACTTGATATTGCATCTAGGAAACCTCAGGATGGTTACTGCAAGTTGGAACTGATTGGGTGCTACACAGAAGTAATAGTGGAAATATTTACTGTAAAAATAGTATTTCCTGTAAAACCATCTCTGTTTAAATTAAATGCCACAAAAGTTCAGTCAAATTAAATGTTATCAGCCACCAACGCCCTCGGCCAGCACCTGGGGGTGGGTGTCTGAGGAATATGCTAAAGAGGAGAAGTTTTAATTTCTACCTTCCAATTTTTTTCTCATAAAAGCTGTTCTTTTTAAAAAACTGAAGAAGACCTCTTGCATCCTCTAATGCCCATATTTTAAGAGAATGGCATGGTTGGGGGCCAGAGAGACCCTCAGAATCTTGTAAAATTCTCCCCTGCATGCTGTGTTGGGCCCAGGGGCCACTTTTTGAGCTCGTTCTTTTGACTTTTAATAACTTGGGTTCTTGGGCAGGCCAGGGAAGGCATTGGGGAGTGTTGAGAGCCTGGGTCATGGGCCTTGTGTTTCCCACTCTTGTTTTATATGTAGTAGGACCCCCATATCCATTGATTCATTATCCACTGATTCAGTTATCCACAGTTGGCCGAGGAAAAATAAATAATTCAGTAGCCACAAAGCAAGCTACTGTCATGAAACAGCAGCCGTAAAGCAAGCTACCATTACAAACAGCAACTGTAAAGCAAATTACTATCACAAAACAGCAGTTTTGGGGAACATTTTGGTGTTCTCTCTTATCCACAGTTTTCATTATCTACGGGAAGGCTTGGAACCAATCCCCAGCAGATACTAGGGTCCTACTGTACTTAACTTGAGTCATTGTTCCATAGTTGTACCTACAGAATGGGTTGTAACAGGAAAAAAAGGTTATTTGTGATATTGAAGACACATGATATCAAATCTTTTACTGAAGAAACTGCAGCCATGGAAGATTTGGAAGAGGTAGGAGGTTGGTTGCCTGTCTGCTCAGTTTGTGTCTATCTGGATGCTTTTGTTGCAGATATTGATATAAAGCTCCTGCGCGTGGCTTAGCTGTTAAAGGATAAGTGCACTGCTGCCAAGCATTGCCATATATTCTGCCAGAGGGCATTACCCTATTCAGCAATTTTATGTACATGGAACTCCCACTGCAGGAGCTACCTCCGCACTCCCTCAGACAAGGTGCTGATCTGTCACGTGCCGGGTTGTGTGCAACCAACACCTCATCAGGTGTTTATGGCAGCATCTGCGGTTAGAGCTCTGTGTGCAAGTAAATACTGGATGTGATCCTAGCTGTGAATTACCCCGTGTCGGCAGCAGCTTACCAGACTTGGTTTGCTTAGAGGGAGGGTTGTTGCTGTGTCATGACAAAATTTCTCCCTCATTTCTGACTTTCTGAAATGGAATACATAGGCATCGTTGGTGGCAAAAGCAGTCATCTCTGACTGCTGTGGACTCCATTCTATTTGCATGCAAGAATCTAAGGGCACCTCCTCCACCTGACCTGTCACCAGTCTTAAAAGCTAGAAAGATTTTAATACTTCTGTTGAATGCTACTGCAACACATAGGATACTGGCAAAATGTAGAGAGAAACAGAGAAAAAAACCCTCCAATATTTGATCTAACTTTATTGCCTCTGCAGAGAGTGATTCTTCTCTGTATATAAGCCATGTTGTTAATATTTTTTTTTTTGGGGGGGGCTTTCTGTCATTGAACAGAGGAAAAAAATCAATGTAGAGGTGAATAGTCCTTCACTCCCTGTTTGGCAAACATTTGGGCTGGAGGATTGTTCATCTCTGTGCCTCCTTGTGCACATTATTTAATTTGACTGCTATTTTTATTTGCTGCTTTGCTAAAAAATAAAAAATAATGGTCGTGCAAAAATCGATTCAGTTGAATACCAGCCGGATTATTGGTCTTTTCTGTGAGAATAGCTGGGTTGATGCTTTGAAAATATTGAACACCTCATCAATTGGCCCAAAGTTTGGATTAGTTGCAGGTATATCCAGCTCTGCAGAGGCTGGTTAAAGTGGTAGTGTTTTGTTCCAGGCACTCATCTCAGCCAAGCGAGATTGCAGGACAATCTGGATGGGTGCCAGACATGTGTTAGATCCCTGCATTGTGAGCTACAGAAAAATTGGAACGGTTCAGGTTCGGATTCACCAGTGTCAAGCAACGCAACATACAGATTCCATGCTAGGGATTATCAAAAAGGGGATTGAAAATAAAACAGCCAACATTATAATGCCATTATACAAAACAATAGTAAGGCCCCACCTGGAGTATTGTGTACAATTCTGGTCTTCGCATCTCAAAAAAGACATAGTGGAAGTGGAAAAGGTGCAGAAGAGAGCAACTAAAATGATTACTAGGCTGGGGCACCTCCCTTATGAGGAAAGGCTAAAACATTTGGGGCTCTTTAGTCTGGAAAAAAGGCGCCTGAGGGGGGATATGATTGAGACGTACAAAATTATGCAGGGCATGAGTAAAGCGGATAGAGGAAAGCTCTTCTCCCTCTCACAAAATACCAGAACTAGGGGACATCCACTCAAATAGAAGGCTGGGAGAGTAAGAACAGACAAAAGAAAATATTTTTTCACCCAGCGCGTTGTTAGTTTGTGAAACTCCCTGCCACAGGATATGGTGATGGCATCTGGCCTGGATGCCTTCAAAAGGGACAGATTCCTGGAGGAAAAGTCCATCACAGGTTACAAACCATGAGGGATATGTATCATCTCCAAGCTTAAAACTGGGGTACCTCAAGGACCAGATGCAGGGGAGTGGTATCAGGAGACAGATATCTAGTCTCATGCGCTCCCAGGGGCATCTGGTGGGTCCACTGTGAGATACAGGAAGCTGGACTAGATGGGCCTTTGGCCTGATCCAGCATGGCTCTTCTTATGTTCTTATGTAGATTAATGCAAGGCCAGGACTGCAACCTTCTTGTTATTATTTTTTGTGTGTGTTGGAACTTTCATTAACATTCCCCTTTGGCCATGCTGCCTGGAGCTCAGGGGAGCTATAGTCCACATCTCTGGATGGCAACAAGCGGTGTAGGCCTGCTACAACCCCAGGTCAAGCAAAAGCAGGTAGTACCCTGGATAGCTCCTGGTGAACTACATACTGGAGAGCCATTAGTGCAGTTCTGGATGTTTTTTCAGCCACAGGGTGGGGTATATATGTAGGCTAGGAAGTGCAGGCTTCCTTGTCTTACCCTCTGAGAGGGTGAACTGTTTTTTAGGTCTTTCAACAAGAGAAGAGAATGAGAGAGAGAGAGAGGGTCCCCCATCCCAGGACAAGTGGATTGATGATGGAGTGTAAATAATGGAGGTTGTAATACAGGGCAATTTCTGTTTTGTTGGCTAGTTATTTAAGAACTAGAGTTGAAATGGGCTGATAGCATGTCTTGTCTTGACAGTCATCTGGTGATTGTGTGGTAGCCCTGGATGTACAATTTGCTTCTTAGAGATGTTCGTTTTCTGCAGACGTTACTGAGAACTTGATGAGCAAAACTTGTGGTTTTTGTTTCATTCGTGCCTGGGGATGAGGAGTCTAATGGGGCTTGAAAATTCCTCATTAAGATGTCTCAGATATTCTACACTGGTGAGAGAGAAGAATTAGGAAACAATGTGTTACATAGATATCCACAAACCAGTTATTTCTCTATCTCTTCAGTTTAAGGATCCTAGTTTGCTTCGTGGCCATTGGGCTATGTAGCTTGAAGACGTTAATTGTGGTTAATTGACAAGGTGCTGATATTAAGTGTTGGTCATGTGCCTGATCTTGCATCTCACTACCTGATGAGGCTCAGCACCTCATCAGTTAACTGAAGGAAGCTTTGACAATCTATACTAACTTTACGTGAACCCTAATGAGATTTCAGCCACTTGCACTGATGGCACTGGGGAACTGCAGCTCTGCTGTGGTTTGGACCTAGACACAAAAAAATGGCAGTGCAACCAGAGAAATGGGCTCTTCTGACATTCACATTTTAGTGTGGGAATGTCTTGACTCCTTGCTTCCAGGGTCAGCTTTCTTTCCTTATAAGAGCCTTGTGGCGCAGTGGTTAAATGCCCATACTGCAAGTAAAACTGTGCTCACGACCTGGGATTCAATCCCAGATAGCAGGCTCATGGTTGATTCAGCCTTCCATCCTTCCGAGGTCGGTAAAATAAGTACCCAGCTTGCGGGGGGGGGGGGGAATGTGCAGCCGGCATAATTAAACTGTAAACCACCCAGAGACTACTTGAAGTGGCATGGGGCGGTATATAAGCAGAACAATTTGCTTTGCTTTAATGAAAGGATGGCGACACGTCTGGTGTTGTTTCCAAAAGGTGACATTTATTTATTTATTTAAAGTATTTTTACCATCTTTCTCTTTGGAAAAAGACCCAAGGCGACTTACAGTCCAGTATAATTAAGACATATTCAAGTTTGAGAACGGGATTACAAGAGGCATCTTACAGGCTTAAAAGACAACATTAAAGCTACAAGAGAACACGAGCAGTTAAAGAGAGAGTAAAAATTCCATGTAATCATGCACAGTAGACCATCTAAAAGTTATGGGGGATGGGGACTAACATTGAAAACTTAGTGTTAATGCAATCACACAAGGGATATATAAAGTTATAAGTGGTCAAATATCTGATGAGCCTTTTGCATTTTGAAATGGCGTGATCTTATGCATCTCCTGCTCTCTGTGTTTGAAGTGCTACACCCTGGTCAAGGAACTGTATTTTGATTAATCTTCTAGCGTCATTGTATGCAAACTTTTTAGCGAAATGCAATTTCACATTAAGAGTTGAAGCAACCTCCTCTTTTTTTTTTTTTTTTTTTGCTACACAAAGGACATTTATTTGTTATACGTTTTGGGAGGAAAGATGGCTCAGTTCATTTCTTTTTTACTGTGTAAGACCTGTTCAGGCTTCTTATGATTGGGCTTTGTGGCTGGATTTTTGCTTTTAAAAAAACACACAAAAATTTCAGCGTCAATAGCTTGTTCTGCCTGCAGAGTGAGAGGCTGAGGTTAGCCGTGGTATCATGGCTCCCAGGTGTGCTATCTGGCTGCAGTTCCATCTGTTTTTATGTTTTCCTGTGGAGGGTCCAAAGATGATGAGCAGAAAAAAGCACACAGAGGGAGTGTGCTTTTCATGCCTGAAGCAACCAGTTGTGGCATAAATCCCTTGAAAGGCACTCTTTTGCAGCAGGGGATGTTTATGCATACAGCATATTTTCCTTCTCTATCACCTCGGTTTCTACAGAATGTCGTCCAGCTGAGTTTGTCTGGGTAGTTGATTGCCCCCCCCCAGCCAAGTCTAGGCTCGCAAGGCTTGGTCTAAAGCCATTTCTGTGCCTGCTGTGATTTTGCTAACTCGTGTTTGCTTGTCTTGGCTGTGTTTGGGGATGGGTGGCTTAGGTTAATGGTTCCATGTGGCCCACTGTTCTTTGTCTTATACAGTGGAAATTTATAGGACCCTAAGAGCAGGCCAAAGGCTGAACAGCTTCCTGTTCAGAAAGAAAGCTGCTAGCAACTACTGGGGCAGGAACTGGAAGCTTGGGTAGAACCAGGCCTAGCTAAGCCTCAGAGCTCTCCAGTTGAGACCTTTCTCTCAAGGGAGCTGCATTTAAGTGTCTGTAACACATCTGTCTGTCGGATAAAACTCCTAGAATGGAGAATTATGGGATCTGTACTGTACCACCCCATAATGCCTATAGCACTCTCTTAGCAGTTTACAGCTGGCTTATGCAGGCGACACATGGCCCCCTCTCCCCCAGGTGAGCTGGACACTCATTTTAGCCCCCTCAGAAGGGTAGAAGGCCGAATCCACCCCAAGCTGGGATTGAACCCCAGGTCGTGAGCACAGTTTTGGCTGCATTACAGCTACTGTACCGCCGGAAAAGCTTTGCTCGTTTTTGGAAGTGATCCGAGTTTGCAGTTGCACCAAAGAACACCTCTGGAACACTTCATTGTCACCCATTAGGAGATGAAAAACCTCTGAGTAACAATTGGCTAAGCTGCAGCTCCTGGAACTGGTTGCTCTAGGGGTGGCAGCCTGCCATGAGCTCCTTAAAGCCAAGGACTGCGGCAGAAACAGGGTGGCATTGTCAGGCCTCCTCCCTGCCTCGTTGGGCTCATTTGTTCTCGGTCAACCACCATGTAGGGCTCTGTGATGGGCAGGCAAGTGAGAGACAAGAGCCCGAATCTTCATTTTTCTAAAATGTTGCGGCTCGCTTTCCCTCCCGCTGGGTTGTCACATGCACACATTGCAAAGGAGTGCATCTGTGTTCTCTGGAGACCAGGTCCAGCTTTTTTTAATCTGATGAAAGATTGAGCCTGCAGCCAGCTGATTCTGAATGTACTTTTTCTTCAGCTCGGATGATTTGCGCTTTGTAACCAGAATGCCTGGCCAATGCACAGAGCTCAGCCTTTGTCTTTGATAACAAGGTCTGGATTTTCTAATGAGTGCTTCCCAGTCTAGTCAGTGTCAAGTACCATTTTTTTCAGCGATTGCCTGCCTGTAACCTTTATTGAATGTGCCATGAGGGAATCCAGTTGCAACCGCGGATCGTGATGAGTTCATTACATTGCTTAGATTCTTCGTCCTTTAATCACTGCTCTGTAGAAAATAAAGACCCCTTTTAATAGAGGGGGATGAGAAAGTAGCTGCTTCCCCCATGTTCAGAATGTGATCCCGTGACTTTTTAGAAACAGACTACAGTGGTACCTTGTATAAAAGAATTAATTTGTTCCAAATGAAACTCTGTTAAGCAAAATTTCCTTTATACAAATTTCCCATAAGAATGCATTGAAAACAGAGTATTCCTTAATCGCAACCATTTTTATGTTGTACAGATTCACCCCATAGGTGATTCTGTTAAGCAAATTTCCCCTATCTCCGGAATTTTTTCTGTTGTACAGGTGTTATGTTGTACAAACTGTTTGTCCATTGTATAGTGTTATCTTTACAGTACTTTTAAAAATGAACTTTTTACTTCCTCTCATTATTCAGAAATGACCTAAACAGGTACTTTTATTTGCCTTTTTCAAGGAGTACTACAGTAGTACAAACTTCTGGCCTGTAGTACAATGCACACAAGTAACAATAACCTGTTTGCAATTACACCCTTCTAATGTTACCAGTGTACCTTAGTACATTTGAAACATAACTCTAGTCATTGCTAAATGATTACAAATAATTGGTTGTTTGAAACCAACCAAAGGGAATAGTAAACCATTTCTGAGCATTCCATACCTAGGAAAATCTGGCAAGGGTTGCCATCGGTCAAAATAAACTTGATAATACTTAATTATTACTTAATTGTATTATGGCCTTCTTGTGGAAGCCCAGAATGCCATAAGAAACAGAGATAGATCATTCCTGAGAACTTTATACCCAGAAAATCGTGGAAGAGTTACCACAAGACAGAGTCATTGTGATGGTACCTAATTATCCATTTTGCAACTCCTTTTAGTTGGTATTTTGACCATGGTGATTGATGAGACAGGATACCCAGGGTATCTGGAGGCAGCAGATGGAGAAGGTCCAGTAGAGTTAAGGCACTGGGAAGTTGTGATACATTTATTAGATTCATTTAACGTATATTCACCCCACCTTTCTCCTTAAAAATAACTAAAGGCAGTTTACATTAATCAGTGACAATAATTGAAGCCAAAAACACTAAGTATCCAAGTATTATAAAGGATCAAGGAAACACCACACTAAAAAGTACTGTATCCACATTTTTCTGTCTTTAAGACGCCCCCATGTATAAGACAACCTCCCACTTTTCCAACTCAAAATTACAATTTCACAACTGCACAGTTCTCTCCTTGGCGTACTTCCATGTATAAGACAGCCCTCAATTTTTAGCCTAACAATTTTAGACAAAAACATAGTATTCTACACAGCAAAACACTGTAAACCAAAGCAACACCAAAAACACATTTTAAGCAGTAAGGCACAACCATCCCTTTAAAAACCCCACTAAGGCAGCCAGTCTCTGAGGGGAAGCTTGCCTGGAGAGAAAGGTCTTTGCCTAACTTTTGAAGGACAGTAAAGGTGGGTCCAGTCTTGAGGCAGGGAGTTCCAAAGTCTGGGAGCAGCAACAGAGAAGGTCCCACCAAATACACCTGTGACAGTGGTGGGACCAAGAGAAGGGTGTTCAGAGTTTAGTGGATTTCAAAATGGCATCTCACACACAAGTCAACGTTTTTCCAGAGGCAAGACTGGCCCATGGCAGGCAGCAAGATTGGAAAGGTGCCGTTGATTGGAAGATCTATGTAGAAGCAAAGTTGTGGAGGCCTGTGGCACAGTGGTTAAATGCCTGTACTGCAAGTAAAAGTTTCTTCACGACCTGGGGTTCAATCTCAGGTAGCAGGCTCATGGTTGACTCAGCCTTTCATCCTTCCGAGGTCGGTAAAATGGGTACCCAGCTTGCGGGGGGAGGCAATGTATACCCTGCATACTGTAATTACAGTGGACCCTCGTATATCAGTTTGTATCGGTACAACAGAAAAAATTCCGGAGATAGGGGAAATTTGCTTAACAGAATCATCTATGGGGTGAAGCCATACAACAACAAAATGGTCGTGATTAGGGATTACTCTGTTTTCAATGCATTCCTATGGGAAATTTGTATAAAGGAAAATTTGCTTAATATAATTTCATTTGGCACGAATTAATTCCTTTATACAAGGTACCACCGTAGACTGTAAACTGCCCAGAGGCTACTTGAAGTGGTATGGGGCGGTATATAAGCAGAACACTTTGCTTAATGTCAATCCTTCCCTTTCATTAACATCTAACTGAATATACCTGAGGATTGTGTGGACCTGATGGGCAAGTTAAGTGAATTTAACCAAGCTGGTCACCAAATTATATCTGAACAATGTTATGAGCAGTATTTCTTAATTGCATCAAGACCAAAGATACCAGGAAACACTTAGCCTACGCGGAATAGTCCCGCAGCAATGTCTCACAGCTGGAAGGTATAATTATTGACACACGTAGTTACATTTAATCAGTGAGCTGAAAGAAGAAGATTTAAAATGCTGATAAATGTTAAAAATAAGAAAAAAAAGAGAAAAAAAGGTCATTGCAGGGGTTAGTCTCTTGAGGCTCCCAAAACAAATTTGCTTTTTCTGAAAGTTTTTTTGGAGTAGTGGTGGAGGAAAGGAAAATAAATCTTCATTCTTTGTACCATAAGCTCCACAGTACAATTACCTATTGAAATTAATTTAGTTCATTTTATAGCAGGCCGGCTCAACAGGTAGACCATGGGCTACCGGTAGCCTGCAAAGGGTTCAAAAGTAGCCCACCGGCCATCAATAAAAAAATTAGGGGATAAGTTCTCCACCCCTCCCTCCCTCACCCCAAGGACCACCACTTCCCCAGCAAAGTTCTGGGTCTGCCAGCCCACTGTCTCAGCCGAGTGGGGCAGTTCAAGGGCCATGGCACATTGAAATCTGTTCCCTCCAGAACAGATTAATTGGTTTTCAATGCATTCCTATGGGAAATTGCTGCTCTACTTACAAAAGTTTTTACTTATGAGCGTGTGCTCAGAACAGATAAAATTTGTAAGTAAAGGTTTTAGTGCAGTAGCCCTCAGGCATTTTGGGGCCGGAAAAAGTAGACCTCGGTCTGTTCAAAGTTGAACAGCCCTGTTTTATAGAATCATGGAATTGTGAAGTTTGAAGGGCGCTTCAAGGTCATCAGTTCCAACCCCTTGCTCCACGCAGGAATACAACTAAAAGGATATCTGCCAGGTGGTTGTCCAAGTTTCTCTTGAACGCCCCCAGTGTTGGAGTATGCATCACCTTTTGAAGTCATGGGTTCCATTGCCGTACTGCTCTAACAGTTAGGAAGTTTTTCCTGGGTTCTCGTTACTTGAGCCCATTGTTATGCATCCGGCACTCTAGGGTGATCGAGAACACATCCTACCTCTCCTCTGTCTGACAGCCCTTGAAATACTTTTACCCCACCTTTCTCCTTAGAAAGGTCCGAAGCAGATTACATCGTAGACAAATTTTTAAAAGCTAAAAACACTAAGAATGCAATAAAAACTTTCCTACTTTTTTGGAAGGTAGAACAATATCAGTCAACAGGCTGGAAAGAGCTACAGAAAGTTTTATGAGTTTAACTTCCAAGTAAAAACTTAATGCTTAAAAACCTTTAACACTTTAACAGCCTTTAATACTGTACTGTATTAAAGGTTTTTAAATCTTTACTTGGAAGTTAAAATCTTAAAAACTTTTTGTAGATCTTCCAGTCTGTTCACTGATATCTGCCTGCCTCTGTTTAAAAAGTTAGAATGTAAATATTTTTTAAAAATTAAACAAAGGTTGTATTGAAACAGTTAATAAAAATAATAATTAATGATATATCAGCTAGCTTTTGCCCAGTAATGGGCACCATCAAGAACATTTGGGGGCAGCTAGCACCACATCTTCCATGGTTCTTGCTGAGGGACATGATCATTGCATAGGTGTGTTGTTTGTTCTTCTCTGTACCTACAAAGGATTGTGTTAGTATGGAAATCCCATTTTCTTAAGGTTCACTTCAGTTCTGCCAGGTCTATTCTACAGCATATTAAATAACTTCAGAGCAACCCAGTTCTCCATGCGGACTGGTGGTAGTGACCGAGGGCTATATCCATTTTAAGAGCTGGACAGTTTTTTCTTTCACCATCACAGTCATGGCGTTCTCTGCTGCTCCTTCAAGTTTCACAGAGTTTCTGAAAAACTTTGCTTTGATTTCAAGCTGGGAGGGTGAATGGAATAGTAGCCAAAAACTGGATATGCATTTAATGTACAGTAGGACCCCACTGTCCGCTGGGGATTGGTTCTGAATCTAGGCCTTCCCGTGGATAACAAAAAACGTGGATAAGAGAGAACACCTAACACCCCCCCAACTGCTGTTTTGTGACAGTAGTGTGCTTTACGGCTACTGTTTTGTGACAGTAGCTTGCTTTGCGGCTGCTGTTTTACGACCGCACTTGATTTACAGCTCCTGTTTTGTGACAGTAACTTGCTTTGCGGCTGCTGAATTATTTATTTAATTTTTCCGCCTGCCAACCATGGATAACTGAATCAGTGGTTAATGAATCGGTAGATACGGGGGCCCTCCTGTAGCTGCTTTGAGTCATTAGCTTCTATCTCTCTGTGTCACAAGGTGTAGTGCCAGTTAGGTTTTATCAATAGGGCTTGGTTTCACACATTCAGTAAGGAATCGGCAGCTTTTATTGAGTGTTGTGCCTGTCAGTGTCATATAGGTGAATTGTATCCTGCTGGGCTGGTGTATTTGCAAGTAGCATGGGGCCAATGCTGTCAGTCTTTGTGTTTGTGGTTGTGCGTCCCAACTGATTCACTGTAGCTTTCAAAGAATATTGCTTCTTGCAGAGGCTGATTGCTTTGTACAGTATATAGGTCAGGGGATGATCCAAAGTGACACCTAGATATTTAAAGGCAAAACAATGATAGTTGGATGCCTTTCCAGGTTTTTGAAGTGCCTCCTTGTTTCTCAAATGGAAGGCACACATGTGAATCTGTTACAGTAAGAGTGGGGTTTAAGTTGATTTCTACCATATCCTACACCATGCCCTACTAATGCATGTGTTAGAAGATGTTATGTCTGAAATTGTTCCAAGTGAGCAGCAAGTATGAGATCATTAGTAATTCAAAGTTCTTAAATTGGGAATCTCCAAGCTGGTTTTAAGATAAAAACTTTATTGCCAGTAATGTTTTGTTGCAGAATTGAATGCTTCTATTCTCCTTTTTAGCCTCTTCCTTTATTTATAATTGTGCAATCTCTTGTAGAAGGAGGATGAGAAGAATAGCTGGTAGGTGCAAGAAGTTGTATAATGTGTACTAGAATTCAATCCAAGAATTCAGTCCAAATCAAATGGTATGAGCTATGGATAAGAAGAGAAGCTAGCTAAGGAGAGATCTTTACATTTACAGTATATTTCATAGACTTCAGAAGTGTCAGCAGGACTTTTTTTGTTGCAGGCAAAAAGAAAAATGCTTGTTTATGGGATTTTTTTTATTTTGAAGGAACAACACCCACTAGAAATCTTGTCTGCAAATAAAAACCTTGCTGGGAATTTATTCTGGCTCCAACTTCTTCTGTTTTCTCAATAATATGAGCCTTTTGTTGATCCTGGCACATGCAGTAGCCTTTCTGTATTTTAACTTGCTGGGAGGTTGGGTTTTAATACAACACATTGCAGTTTCCTTTTCAGTATATAGTGAAGAGAGGTGGCTCTAAGGCAGGAAGTTAATTGTCCTAGGTGGCCAGTGGGCAAGGAGCCATGGTTTGCTTGAAGGGCATATTGTAAGCCCAAGGATTGGACTCAGGAGAAGATGTGAATGGGATTTCCAGAGGCAAGTGTGTGTCTTCAGCGTATGGAGCCAAAGGCAAGAGATTGGGGGCCAAAAATCTCATCATACGTTAATTTAATTGTCTTACTGATGGTAAGGAAGCCTTGGGGCAGGAATTTGAACCGTTTAATTAATTGAGGATGATGAGGAGGAGGAGGAGGATGTGCCAACAAGTCTGTTCTGACTTACAGTGACCTCTTAAAGATTTTCCAGGTGGGGAATACTCAGAAGTGGTTTACTGTTCCCTTCTGGTAATGTCTTATGCAGCTTGTCCAAGGCTACACAGGCTGGCTCCCCTCACAGAAGGTACAGGGGGGAATCATACTCCTAGCCTTTGGCTCTTACAGCCAGATGCCTAAACTGCTGAGCTATCTAGCTGGCCTTTTAGCACAGAAGGGAAAAAACTTTTGAGTAAGAGCAGGAACCACTTATTTTTCCCCACTGCTGCAGAAAACACAGAGAATGGCAGATTCACAAGACCAATGGAACATATGATGGGTATTTCTGATATTTTTGTCCTCACCCACATCCTCATGCTTAGTTTACCCAGGTTACTTTGTTGAAAGCAGCTCATCTGTCTTGATGTAAGTCCATACCAAATACGTTAGACGTTCATGGGAAGATTTGTGGGAAACTTTGGCTAAAATCCTGTTGTTTAATTCAGGAGCTTAGTAGGTTTCACTACTGCAGGCGTGCACAATGTGTCGACTGCGGGTGACCAGTAGCCCATAGTGACATAAGAAGTAGCCCGCCAGGTCTTTGCTAGCCTCCCGATTTGTCGCCAGCGGTGGCATGTTCAGGGCGGGCCTAGACCGGCCTGCCATGCATGCTCGGCCCTCTACAGCCTGGCTGAGTGCCCTCACGGCCATGGCAACACCCACGGCAATGGGGGGGGGAGGGCCAGGCTGGGTGCTAGGTGCGCTCGGCCCTCTCCCGCTTGCCTGAGTGGTCACTGCAGCACCCGCAGCAACGGAGGGCGAGGAGAGGAGGGCCAGGGCCCTCTACGGCCTCATTGGGTAGCCATGTGTGCACTCCTGTAGGTAGACCATGGAGGCCCTTGGGGTGAAAAAAAAGTAGACCACGGGCTGCTCAAAATTGGACAGCCCTGCATTACAGTAAGCCTGTTGCATCAGTGGACAATTCATAAGTCAATCTTTACATCAGTTTGATTGATTTTAATGGGCCTGTTTGAATCAAGGAAACTTAATGAGGAGCTGTCTCACCCAATCCCCTCTGATCCATTTGACTTAGAAATGAGGCTTTCTCGGTGATGGCTCTCCACCTGTGGAAAAACCTTCCACCCAAAATACACCTGCTCCCTTCACTGGGGATTTTCAAAAGATTGTTGGAAACATGGTTGTTGAGACAGGCTTTTCCGAATATCATAGGATCAGAATGCAGACATGCTGTCAGCACTTAATTTGCTAGCTCTGTCACTTGTTTTTTTTTAATCAGATGTCTCTGGTTTTTTTAGCATTAGCTTTAATTTGATTTTTTTCTGTAATTGTTTATTTAAACTGTTTTCTGTTAGGTTTTGAACTGCCCGAAGTGACCTTGTAGTCAGATGGGCTCTCTCTCTCTCTCTCTCTCTCTCTCTCTGTCTGTCTGTCTGTCTCTCTCTCTCTCTCTCTCTCTGTGTGTGTGTGTGTGTGTGTGAGAGAGAGAGAGAGAGAGAGAGAGAGATATTTCTGTTGAAGAGAAAGAGGTGCTGGAATAGTAATGCAGTCTCTCCCTCTCTCTCTCTCTCCCCCTCCCCCCCATTGCTATGCCAGCACCTCTTTCTTTTCAAAATAAATTCATTGGGGTCGCAGGCGTGAAGGTTAAGGCTGTCAGCAACAACAACTCATTATTGCTATATATGCAAATATCAGAGGCAAGATTCTTTTATCTCTCTATGTGTGCGCTGATGGAAAATATTTGGATAGAGATGGCTTTATATTGGGCTTTTTTGTTTTTTGTTTTTATTTGGGGCATTAGAGGGGCTTAGGAGGCCCTCCAGGACTGTGGATGTGAAAAATGCTGCTATCAGACCACTTCCAGGAGCATCAGTGGACAATTTCTATTATACTGTATTTTTGAAGTTGGTGATAGTAGGCACTGAGATGGCCTTGGGAATGACAGCAATGCCCCTAGGGGGCAGCAATGTTGTTCAGGCTACTACATTATGCCTGTCCTGCCATCAACAATCAGTTGTCCTTGTGTGATCAGTCACAACGTGGGCCTCAACAGTCTTTTATTCTGATCAGGCATGGCTCTTTTTTTGTTCTTAAACCAGGAAATAAAAGCTACCTTGAATCCATGTTTTTGTTACAGGAGGAAGAAACTAGAATTTGGATATAAGCCTTAAATTTATTTGTTCTCTTGGTGAATTACTGGCTACTGATGGTTGGAGCTGCCATGTAAACATAATTAGATAGTGTGTTCCAGATGCTGGCTTGCAAACGATAAGCCGGGATCTGTGAGTATTTTTAACTTCTCATTTTGTGTAAGTGTGGCTGTTGTATTTTTCGAAGGTCTGGTGGTAGTATTATCTCAGGTTGTGTGGTCGATAATGCTATGAAGGGTGTGTGGCACAATGGTGACACGGTCATTACTTTTCCACTACTCTGATTTGCTTAAGAGGTGAGCCTTTTAATAGCTACCTTAAGCCGTGTCCTTTTATCAGTGTTTGCAGCACCGAGTTCTGGTTAAATGCTGGCGATAAGCAAACCTTTAATCTTATTTCACTTCTTGTTCCAGAGGTCCCTGGGACCTTCAATAAACACATTTTGACTGCATAAGATTAATGGTTGCTGAAAGAAGTGGACCAAGTACTTTATGAGGAAAATAGCTCTTTTCTTTAAAAGAGTATGTAGTTTTAAATTCAACGTTCGATAAAACTTTGTCTCTCTTACCCAAATGTTCTGAAAAAAATTCTTTGTGTATTCTCGTGAATTGTGCCAACTTGTGACAAGTTCTATTAAAACCAAATTATTGCAGCGCTTCTTGAAAGTAGCTTTTGCCAGCTTAAGGTTTAATGAATGATATTCTTAGATTAAAACTCCTGGCAGCCATGAGCATCATTGATGGTGGCTGGGGATGATGGGAATTATAATACAGTAATGCTTGAGTAAAGTCACATATAATTATGCTGTTAGGGACCGTTTCAAATATTAGCTAAGCTCTCCATTCCTAATGTTGTCTTAGAGCAGAGGTGGGGGACCTTCATTCCTCCAGATATTTTGGACCAGAACTACCACCGTCTTTTACCATTGGCAATATAGACTCAGAATTCTAGGAGTTGCAATCTAAAACATCTGGAGGGCTGAAGGTTCCCCACCCCTTACAGCATCTTTGCTAGTCATGTCCCAGGCATAAATGGCATTGAGAGGGTATGATGTAACAGCTGTGGCTAAATGCAGAAAAGTAGGGTGGGCAATATCTGTATTGGTCCACTCAAATTAAGTGGTCCGTAAGTCAGTAACAATGAACTGGGCCTCCTCAGTCATGGCCCCTCATTTATGGAATCAACTGCCTCCTGAGATTAGCTGGGGCTCCACACTTTCAGTCTTTAAAAAAAACCTGAAGACCCATCTATGTAGATCTGCTTTCCCGGGTTTCTAACTACTAACTGCTTTGATCTGCTGACATCTCATTCTGTTCTATTCCATCTTCCTGACTTTGTTTTTTGTATACGGTTTTATGATCCTGTCGCTGATTGAGTTATGTTTATTTTGTTTGATTATGTTAGGTTATTTTCATATTGTGTACTGTTTATGTTTGTGGCATGTTGAACCTGTAAACCGCCCAGAGTGGCCTCGTTGCTAGGTGGCACAGTATATAAATCCAATAAATAACTAAATAATAGAAAAATTTAAACAACAACAACAAAAACATGAGCTTTTGCATCCAGAATGACAACACCCTGTTGAGGATGATTTTGGGACAGCTATCCAGCCCAATGAAGGATCTTGTTAGACTTAAGAACTCAGTTTTTAATACTTGAGAGGTCTTAGAAAGTTATTATTTGCCTTTGTCTTTGGACTTTGTACAAGCACCACATAGCTTCTTCTTGCTCCTAATCTTGCTAAAGCAAGTCTGGGGGTGGTCAGACTTCTCCAGAGGCCTTTGAATGCCATGAGATGCAAGGAAAAGACGGAGGAAGAAAATAGGCTGAATGAAAATAGCCCCAGTCCTAAGAAATATGCAAGCAGTCAGCCCTGATATTAGAAAAAGCCTCAGAATGTGACTCTGGGCAGAGAATCCAGCCTTTGTCCTGTTTCTCTGCTGACAAACTTCCTTCCTGATGAAAGATGGCACAGATGCCTGCCAGGTGAGATTCCAGGTATGCTTTTTAAAACTCTGGGTGCAGAGAGAGGACATAAGGTCAAAAGTAGGGTAGTGGGAGGAGATGTAATTGACCACTTCTTGTTTTATATGCACGCTCTCTGCAAAGATGTGTGTGTGTGTGTGTGTGTGTGTTTCTGTGCACCTTTTCTGCCAGCCGTTTGACTGAAGTGGACAAGCAACCATGTTCCCAAAACACCAATAGCATTTTAGCAACACCTCTTTGACCCATTTGACTTCTTGTATGTTTAAAGCTCTAAAGCAGCCTATCCTCAACCTGGCCATTCCCGTATGACAGACTAAAGGTCCCATTATATTCAGGCAGCACCCACCAGGCTGTTAGGATGTTGGGCGTTCCAGTCCAGCACATCGAGAGATATTCCATCTTGGAAAAGGGTGACTCAAAAATCTTAGGCTTGGCTCTCTCTGTTTAGTTCGATGTCAACCTTGAGGGCCTTGAAGATCTGATTTAGAAGGTCTTACTCCTTTGTGAGCGCTGAGGAATAAGCATGAGACGCAAACACATCTCTGGTCTGCCAAGACTGGAGAATGTTCTTCCTGTAGAAATTCCCTATGCTCCTTCTTTGTCATGCTTCAGATTGATGTTAAAATGGGTTTTATCAGACATTTTGGGTACATAACCCCGCTGCCGATTGTGACAATTTCAATGATTGTTTTTGGTGTCTTGTCTTAATCCTATGGCTTTGATATGATCTGTGAATCAATTTGTAAGTTAATAGGGGGAATTCTCTTTCCAGAAGGGCAGGATGTAAATAGTAAACGGTAAACAACATTTCTACGAATGTATTTGATGAGTTTCTTTCCCTGCTTCCCAGAGTTTTCCCCTGAAGTGAAAATTGAGACGTAGATTGGTGGAAACATAGAGCATCAGGTCTCTAAAAGTGAGAGGACTTTTGAACAAGAGAAATAATAGCCAAGTTTTCTTTTCCTGTTGTGTTTACAAAATTCATCCAAGAGAGGTCACTGTTTGGCAGGCACCCACAGGGCCCTGCCAGTTCCTGCCTAGTTCATTTCCAGCTGTGGTGTGATTTAAGTCCTTGTTTTGATACTTTTTTCACACTGTGGGACTTGGTAGATTGCTTTTCAGTGAGAATTTTCCCTGCCCTTCCAGATCTTTAAGGTCTTAATCCCTCAAGCTGAGGATATAAATGTCTTCTTTTTAACAGTTCTAAGTGCTTACATTTTTAAACTGGGCAACTCAGAATTTCCCACAGATGTGATGGTTCACGTATTTATTTATTTGTTTGTTTAAAAGATTTTTCACCCCAGCTTTCTCTTTAAAAAGGGCTCAAGGTGGCTTATGGTATTTAAAAGACAATATTTAAAAGCTAAAAAACAATAACCAAGCATGCAAATACCAAAAAAGATCAAACAAGTACCACACTAAAAAACAAAAAACAAAAGGTAGACATAAGAATCCCCAAAACACATTTACTTTTAAAAAACCCTCAGGCATCCAGTCTTGAAGGGAAAGTTTGACCTCTTGTAGGAAGGACTTCCAAAGTCTGGGAGCAGCAGAGAAAGCTCTCTTCCACGACCCTACAAAACACATCTGTGAAGGTGGTAGACCTGAGAGAAAGGCCTTTCCTGATTATCTGAGGAGATATAAGTAGTGGAGACAGCACACAAAGTTCTTGTCTCTAGAGCCTTCCTGATAATTCCAGTACAAGTCTTTGCAGGTGTTCTTATTTTAGATACGTGTGCCATATTTGCATACTGTTTTGTTTAATGGTAACAGAGTGCCACAGCAGAGATGCTGAGTCTTAATTTAAGTGTGTTGTAAACGGGATACCAATCCACCACAGGTTCTTTCCACCTAACCCTCTCCTTGCCCAGGGAGGCAGAGAGTCTTGTGCTCCCTTGCTGTTTTTCAAGCTTTGGAGCAAAACAGTAGTGGTTTTGATTTTGTTTTGCTCATCAGCAGAGTTGCAAAATAAAGGAGTTAGGAAGGGGTGTGTGTGTGTGTGTGTGAGAGAGAGAGAGAGAGAGAGAGAGAGCACACGAGTGGCTATCCTTCTGACTGTATGAATGGTAGCTGGCTTGCCTGCCTGTGTACCGGTATATGAAAAAGTTTGGGAGTGAGAAACAATGCCTCTCCTCCTCCTCCTCCTCCTCCTCTGTCTGTCTGTCTGTCTGTCTGTCTGTCTGTCTGTCTCTCTCTCTCTCTCTCTGTGTGTGTGTGTGACAGAGAGAGAGAGAGAGAGAGAGAGAGAATATTCCCTCTTTTGACCATGGCTGTGTTTGTTTGTAACCCTGACTGTGCCTGGTATTGGCTGCTGTGCCTAAAACCCTACTACAGCAATGGGCACCAGCCAGCGCTTAGGATCTGTTACCTACCGTGTTTCCCCGAAAATAAGACAGTGTCTTATATTAATTTTTGTTCCCAAAGATGCACTAGGTCTTATTTTCAGGGGATGTCTTATTTTTCCATGAAGAAGAATACAGTACACGTTTATTATTATCTTATTATCGGGGAGGCCTTATTTTTGGGGGATGCCTTATATTTCATCAAGAGGCAAAACTGTAAGTAGGTCTTATTTTCGGGGGATGTCTTATTTTTGGGAAACAGGGTATAAGAGGCTCCAACAGCATTCCAAGCTAAACAAGGCCAATGTCCTCCCTGGACCCGTTTCCTACCTGCACACTGTTCCTCTTCCAGAGTGGGATAAAACGCCATTGCTTGATTTTAAAAGATTCTTTACACTATTAGCATTTTCAGTTCAGTGTGAGATGCTCCAATCCACCAAGACCTCAGGCCATCTTTTGTCTTCAAACCCAGGTGTTGAGAATCTGGGTGACTTTGGGGAAATGCAATGCCAGGATCTCTCTTAGGGTGTTGGATGATTATCTCTGGTGCTTTATTGCCCGAGGTAGCCATCTTACTCTGTCTTACCAACAGATGGATGCTTCACTCCAGGAGGCTGATCAATCCAACCAGTTGCTTGAAGACTCTTACTTAGGGAGTTTCCCGTTGCTTTGACAGTTGTTCCTGTCAAAGCACCAGTTGACCTCTAAAATATTATAATGTTGTATGTTGTAAACCACCCAGAGAGGCAGTCTAAAAGTCAACAAACAAAGAAACAAAAGAAAAGTGGTCTATAATTGAGCCAAATAAATAAATAGTCTTACCTTGTTCTCATCTGACCGCTTGTAGCCTTGGGTCTACAGTTTCCACCAATCAACCAATACAGTTGGCCAGGGAAGATGGTAGTTCTACTGCAATACAGAGAAGGTGTAGGATTGAGGAAGGTTGTGATACAGATTCGACTTTTACAGGAATCCAGCTTGCACCCTTTTAACTCGTCCATAAAGTTTTTCTTCTTGAGCTTTTTGGGAGCCGTGCCAGGCCATGAAAAATGAGCTGCCCTTGATGAGAGGAGCTAGAATACTGTAAGACCTAAGTTAATTGTGCATGCTGGGGAATTCCTAGTTCACATTACACCTCAGTCATGAATTAGGCTGAAGCCCGCTGCCAATTTCTTATACTTCGTTCAGGGACATGCAGAGGGTGCCTAGCTGGGTATAATGTGTGTGATTTCTCTGACATTTGCAGGCTGTTTGTTTGAAGGGCCTGATTTAGTCCCTGTATCTAGCTCAGTAGGATTGCTTTTATGTCTGTGAAGATTTTGGACTGTGATTTCCAGAATTCCCCTGGTACCTCTTAGAATTGGATTGCAATTCCCAGAATTAACTAAGAATCCCCAAGAAAGAATTCTGGATGCTGCAGTCTAAAACACACACATTGTTGCTTTCTTGAGCTATAACTTTCAGAATCCCCCAAACAGCAAGGAGAATTGCATTCCTCTGCTCAAACCCTTCCTCCCCTCCCAAACCACCACCTTTTCCAATCTTTGAGAGATGTACCCAGGAAGTTTCCAGTCCACAAGGCAACAAACTTGTCCATTGTCCAATTAAGGCCCATGTCTCACTTGTGCCTTGGAAAGATTCCATACTGTTGTTAGGAAAGGGCAGCCATCTTAGTTCCGTGGGAAGGCTCCCTTGGCTTCAGGGAGTATTCACTGCCAGCTGATGTGCTGGTTAGTGACTCTGACATGTTTTAAATTTGTTAGAATATTTATTTTATTTTATTTATTTATTTTAGAGTAATCGTACCCCCCTTTCTCCTTGGAAAAGGACCCAGTAATGAGGGAAAATATACAGTCCAGTACAATTAGGACATGTTCAAGTATTGAGAACAGGGTTTGATTTCTGTTTCTGTATCAAAACTCAGTGTGTTTTAATCTGGGTTCTTTTTTAAGTGATGTTTCTTGAGCTGCCAGATGTTACAGCCTTGGGAGTAGGGCAGAATACTGTACAGTACAAATGCAGTATATGAAGAATAATACACCTTTTTCTTTGTCTGAGATCGGTGGATCTCAGCAGTAGCAAAAACGTGTGTGTGTGTGTGTGTGTGTGTGTGTGTGTGTGTGTGTGTGTGTGTGTGTGTTGGAAGCAGAAGACTTTTCTAGTTTTTGTAAAAGTACTTTCCAGTGCCTTTTAAAAGAAAGACACCCTGAAGGTCAACATCTCCACAAGGAGTGCCATTGAAGAGGAACTTTTAATCTTTAAAAGTGGCATTCTGTAGAAAAATTCTCAAGAACATGGCAGCGTGCCACCTTTTTCTCTTGGTCACAAAGCTGCTGGTAGGGAAATTGGAGAAAAACAAACAGTCTTTATAGCTTTTTTAAAAAGTTTGTATGGGATGTTTACGGTATAAAGCTGTAAGTATAAAATGTATACTTAGATATTTATAAAGTATAAAAAGGTAAAGGTTCCCCTGCACATGCGTGGTAGTCGTGTCCTACTCTAGGGGCGGTGCTCATCTATGTTTCCAAGCCAAAGAGCCAGTGTTGTGCAAGTCCGTGGCCATGTGGCTGGAATGCCTGAACGCATTCCTGTGCATGGAACACTGTTTTACTTTCCCACTTTTTAGGGCGGTACCTATTTATCCAGGATCAGGATCTCACAGTTTTATGAGGATGAGGCAGATGTGGGAGAGAATAAGTGCATCTTTCTTAGACTACAGCAGAAGGAGCCAGGCAGTTAATACTGTAGAAGAAAATTACACAAAGTGATGTCAGTACAAATGTACTTGAAATGTAATTTACCCAGATCAAGGAATGAAGACTGCTTTGCTGCAGATGATAGTCCCTCCTTCAGTTACTCATTATCCAAAGCCCTGACTAGATCTGCCATTTGGGAATTGTTACCCTAAACCACTTCTGTTTTATAGCTGTGTGAAAACAAGTTCAGTTTTCTTCTTCTCTGTTTCCAAATGAGTGTGGCTTTTCTAGTGGTGAATAAAACATGAATTCAGCACTTAAGTGTCCTATCTTTCCAGCTTTTGAAAGCTTTATTTCCTTTGCAATCTGCTTTTAATCTGATTTAGTCCTTAAATTTTCTTACATGTTTTCTTCTACCATCCCAGTGCAATCCAATTTTTCTAGTGGTTTGGATGGATGGTACCTGTTTATGTCCTTATGTATGCAGCTAAAACTGAGCTCACGACCTGGGGTTCAATCCCAGGTAGCAGGCTCATGGTTGACTCAGCCTTCCATTCTTCCGAAGTCGGTAAAATGAGTACCCAGCTTTTGGGCGGGAGGGCAATGTGTAGCCTGCATACTGTAATTAAACTGTAGACCACCCAGGGACTACTTGAAGTGGTATGGGGCGGTATATAAGCAGAACACTTTGCTTTTTTTTAGCTTTGCTTTTTTGTATGTATGTATGTATGTATGTATGTATGTATGTATGTATGTATGT
>JAHTLZ010002403.1:0-18089 GCA_023846285.1 Phrynocephalus versicolor
TTGCAGTGGTACACTCCAAGATAGTTCGTAATGGTCAGTCCTGAGTCCTGAACTTTTCACCTTTTGCTGGCCATCAGGCTCCAAACAATAGAGCCTCACTATCTGCCGGCAGGTGCTGGCCTACTTGGAGCCATCCAATTACAAACTCCACCCATTTTCCTCCAGGAACAATGGCCAACTCATTGCACTAGCAAGAAAATGTTTCCATTCCTGTCCTTCACCCAACGTTGCTGGGTAGAACTGATAAATCTGGAGGTACTTTGCATGAGCTCTGCAAATTGCACAGGTGAATGTTCATGCTAAAGAACAGTATTCATAAACAAATGCATTTTACAGTTTATTAGTATTCCTTGCAATAGGACAAATGCATCTTTTTTTAAACACAACCCCAGGTACAGTTTTGCAGTAATTTAACTTACCAATGTAAAAGGACAGATAAACATACTCCTAGGCACCTGGCAAGTGAACTCTACGTTGACCCTTAATCCTATTGGTTAAAATTAGTTTCATTTTCCAGAGAAATGTGCAGGGTCCTTAGGCCCAACCTTATAAATACCCCTCAAGTTTTCCCAGCCACCCGTGGAGAGTTAGGAGTTACCTAGAGAGCAGTTGTGTGTTTGAAAAATTATTGTCCAGCTAAGAAGAGATCAAGGCCTGTGTTTTTGAGATGGAGGGAGGTAGAGGCCGCTACTGGACGGAGGCGGAGGTGTCCAGTCTTCTTGATTTTTTTATTGAGAATGAAATGGGCCCTGTTCTGTTTCATCTGCACCCCAGAAGGAATCAGCAGGCTTTCAGGCAGGCAGCCAGAGAGTTGGCTAGACTTAACTATGCCCGGAATCCTACGCAAATTAGATCGAAATTTAAAACGATAAGACAGAACTTCAATAGGGCACTTTTTTATTTTGGAGAGGATGCTGAAGAGGGTCAGCAATCAGCCTTTTGGAATCAACTCTTACAACTTTGGATTCAAGCTGGAAGGCCCCATCCTCGTCATCTTTTTCCTTTGGGTAAGTCATATAAATTTACTTATAAAAACTTTAATATTTTAGGCTTAACTAAGATGTGTTAATATACCTTAAAGTGTAATATGAAAACTGTTAGTGGCACATAATCCATGCTTGTAAGGCAATTTCTGAAGTAATGGTGCTGCAGTTAATGGTTAAGAATACATTAAAACATTTTAAATTGTCTATAAGATAATTTGCACAACATAAATAGCTGTAATGACATTTAAAACCATTCTATTAAAGGATTGTGCCCTCTAGAAAATGTTATGTATTAAAATGAAATGAAGACCAATGATTTACAAATCATGTATTGGAATAAAACTTTTGGCAATGATATCTTATACTTCAATTAAGCATGCATGCACTGTTATACATTTCTTCAAAAGTGTTACAGCAGGGCGGTTTCCACTATAAAACTATTTTCCACTTATGTCTCAATAGGAGCTGGACCAGGAAGGAGGCTTGGAAACAGGGGCGGTGACCTAAGGCCTCAAAGGCAGCCAAACAGAAGGGAAGCATTGGAGCAGCAGGCCAATGACTCTGATGAACACCAAGAACAGGCCATGCCCCTGGATGACCAGCCACCAGTGGAGCAAGAGGGTCCACGCCATGCAATTCAAGCTGCAGGTCAAGAAGAACAGCCAGTGCAGAATGTTCAAGAGGATCAACCACTGGACATTATGCTGCAACCAGTTACCCGCGCTGAACATCAGAACTGGGTGGCTGCTCTTCAGCAGGCGGTGGAGCGAATAGCCGCTCTAGAGGAAATAGTGCTCCCAGGAAACAGAGGAGCAGCTCCAGCCAGGAGAAGGCGCCGGAGGCGATGAACACTTTTTTTTTTATGGACAATTTAGGCGATGAACACTATTTTTTTTTTTGGGCCAAATGCTCCTTGAAGCAAGTGTTGAAGCACTGACTTGGTGTGAAGCAATATTAAGAATTCTTATTTATAAAGCAGCTCCTAAGAAAATATTAGGGCAAATTACTTTGTGTTTTCTGTAGTTCTTGTTTGTGCACTTTAACGAATTTTCCCACTCAATTGGGTATTTATTGATGCACTTTAAATGTTGTTCTTGTTATATTGTTAAGTATCTGAAATTACAAATATCTTATGTGTGCCTATATGGTTTTTTTTAAAAGCCATTAATTAAAATAGTAGTACATTGTTATAAAGGATTCTGAATTCAAAGAAATTCTTTGCAAGTGGTTCTGTTTTTTAAGTTTTACATCCAAACAGTCTTGGTTAATAAAGCATCCAACTTAAGGAATGTGGAGAAAGGAATGTATATTTGATTCAGGTATCAGGCAGAAGAATTTGAAGCCTCACACTTAATTCCTTAAACCTGGACACAGAAAACCACTGAAAATCCTAGTCTCTTAGAGTAAAGATGGATGAATCTGACTTCTTAATAGCAAAGTATATTTTTTTCAATTTTTCTTTTAACCTTTGATTGGTGGTGTCCAAACAGTCTTGGTTAATAAAGTATCCAACTTAAGGAATGTTGGGAAAGGAATGTATATTTGTTTCTGTTGAGGAATCTGATAAGCAATGTCCATTCGTTCTGTTAAGAGCATGTAACTTAAAAGTATTTTGTAGCTTATCTGTGCTTTTAAAGTATTAGTCTTGTTGTCTTGTAAAAGAGCACAGACCAGTGTTACCTACCCTGGAAGACAGCATTCATCAGTAGGCCTGGAGGAGGGCAGGTCCTCCTATTAAAAAGTTCACTTTTAAGTACTCCAAATAACAGTAAAGTGCATATACCTATACTTTACCTATTGAGTGGCTAGAAATAAAAAGTTTCTTAAGAAAACATCTCTGTTTCTGTTACTTCTGTTATCTAGTTTAGTTGATTATGGGTGAGTGAAGGGGGAGAATACCCAGTGATTTAAAATAACCTAGAAATGCATTCCTTACAGAGCATACAACTGTAGTGTTAATATCAGAGAAAGGCTTATTAATTCAAGGTAAAAACACACACAAAAGTTTACATTTGCTTGATTAGTGGTGTGCAGCTGAATTTGGTTTTACTGTAACTGAACTTGCTTTAAATGTGAAGCACTTCAGCATTTTTCCATTAAAAGCCAGGGTCTGGGTATTCTGTCCCTACTCCCAACTATGGCCTGTTATTTTATTCACTCAAAGTAGAACAAGTAAGCAACTAGGGTGAAAATATTTTCTTCTTGATACGTCTTCTTTTTGGTGGTGTTTGCTTTCTGGACTCAATGTTCTCAGTAGCACTTTCCTGCTTTACAATCAGGTACGGTGACATTGGGAACTCAGGTTCTACTGCTCCCTGTTTCTGAGTACTAGTCATTGGGCTATTTTTGTGGCCCTGCAGCATTTGTTTCCCTGGTGTTCTTCCCTGAACTGTTGCTCCATTTTTTGGTTTTCCAAGGGAAACATGGGCAGCTGAAGACCTAGATGGCAGGAGTGATACTGAGCATTCAGTGTCACTCTCCAGCTCGGAGGCAGAACCTGACCCAGTGGTCCCAGTTGAATCTCCATCATAATCACTGTTCTCTGCATTATAAGTGTTTGGGGAACCATTGGAGAGCATGATTTTAGATTGATTGTTAGTGTGTTGACCTTTATGGGAGGCTTCTCCTTCCATGTAAACCTTTTTTCTTGTCCCTGAAGTTGTTAAAAATTGGGTTAGTCTAGCAAGAGAATCTGAAGCCACCCTTAGATTATCAATAACCTGTTTCTGGAACATCATATCCTGGTGGTTCCAAGCATTTAGTGTAGACTCTTTCCTGTCATCAGAAGCCTTAACCCAGTCCACGAAACCAGTTAGTGTGTTGTCCAGACGTGCTGCTGCTGTAGATCTCTGCTTCCTTTTCCTTAGTAATGCAAGCCTGGTTGCTGGATCAAGTGTGGCTTCATAGTTTGTTGTTTCCACTGTGTCTGAAGGTAATAGAGAGAAATTACAAAATAATTTGTGAGCATTGTGTCATTTAAGGGGTGAGTAAAAATCACTGTTGACTGAATAATGGATTATCCAGCAACAAAATAATTCACTAACATTAAAACAAAAGGCAATTTCTATTGAGAAAAAAAATATTATTAATTCCATCAGTTAAAGGCATGTAATGTGATAGTTGTGTTTACAGAGTATACACAAAAACTGTTTGATCCAGAATTAAAAGTACTGGAGTATTAACAGCTCAGTGTTTCATTAGTAACCAAATTTTTTATTTTTGCAAAATTACTCACATGCACTAGAGTGGTTATTAAAGGTAAGGTTTTCTTGTTAGGTTTAAATTCTCAAATTCAAAGATGAACATACCTTTTTTACCACGCCGTTCAGGTAATATTGCTTGTGGACTCTGGGAAGAAGAACAGCCAGATGTGGATGGTTCACAACCGTCTGTAGATTGGTAGTCTGAAAATGACATAATTTATATAAACTGCAGTACTTTACATTGTTGATGTTTAACTTACAGTACTATGGTCTGTAAGGAAAGCATTGACATGATATTCCTAATAATCCGACACTTGGACGTTTCCAAAACATGGCCTTCTTGCATAACTTTTAAAGTCTTCCTTACCCATTGCTGAAGCTTCCGAAGCCACGTAGCTTTGGTTCATGCCTTCACTGTCTTCGAAGAGGGACTGTGATCCGGCATTATCGCTAACACCATGCATTGCCTCCGTGGTTGCTGCATGTGAGAAGAGGAATTTTAGTTCCTATATTTCCCGCGCGTTGCAAAACAGCAGAAGGCAAAGGACGGGAAGCAGTCTTTTAGTTTCCGGAGCACATAATGTTTAAGGTTCCATGATTGGTTACTTGTGAGGCATGTCCCGCCCCTCCTAATTTTTTGCCCGAATCAATGAAAGTTTAAATTTCTGTTAAAATAAGCTGATTCCCCTCCGTTCATAACCGCAACACTTACAAAAGGATGCATAACCATACAACAAAGCAAAAGGCATTTTTAATAAAGAAAAAAGTCTGTTTTGCGTTATGCTCATATCTCAACTGTTAATCGATGCATCGAATATCTCTTGGAAGCGGAGATACAATATATCATTAGTACAATACATTACGGATACATTTAATTACATATATTTTTTTTGTGGTAATACAGAGATACCGACACATCGATGCAGTGCGGCAATTTTTGTTCATTAAAAAAAAGAAATCTATATATGAGAGGGAAATTAAACGCATCCGCCCGTAAATCTGAGAGATCTAAAACTCATCCCGTTCCTTCGTTGTTTCGGTTTATCGAAGGACAAAACGTGTTTTAAAAACGAATGGCTGTACTTTTTAATAGCAGTAGAGTTATTGTTAGTAACATTATATTTCCCTATAAAATACAGTAAACGTGACGTATTGTACGATATATAGTAAATGGTACATAGTCAATGCTTACCAGTGCTCCCGCTGGACTCGCTCTCGGTTGTCCGCAAGGGGTGAATTGAGGTGTCCGTTCGGAAAATATTTGCCATTTCTTCGTAGCAAATAAATTTTGCACGCCCCGCTCCAGAAGTACTGTTTTGGATCACAGCCTGTTTGTACAGTTTACGAAGCGATTTGCATTTAGTTCTACATTCCGTGCCTGATCTAAAAAATCCAATTTTTCGTAGTTCTTTTGAAATAACCTCATAGATTTCAATATTCCTTTTGAGGGAAGACAAGGCATATTTTATCTCTGCCTCACCCCAAACCTTAATTAAGGCTGAAGTCTCCTCGTTTCCCCAAATAACCCCTCTCTTAATTTTGGATTGAACAGAGCTGGCTGTGCAATTCTCTGAATTGTCCTCAGAATCCATCCCTGTAGCTCCCTTTCGGAATTTTTTTCCTAGGAAAAGCCTTCTGTTTGAATGGACACCAGCAACTGAACTCACTTTCCTGAATGCTAACTTCCTTCCCTTGCACCTTTTGGCTCCCTTTATTAGCATTTCAACAGAAAGGTGATCTCAATTTGGGAAGGGGGATGGGTGATTGATTACAAAGGGGCCCCCTGTCCTGTGACTCAGTTGGCTAGGATGTGGTGCAGAAATGTTACATTAACTTTCATTTTTGCCTATACAAAGTACTGTTGACTTAATCGAAGGAAGTATGTTATTTGCTGGTATATATGCCATAGCACTGCAAGGATATTTTCCCATCTTCTCCCTTTTGGTATCATGGTGGTCTGGGAATGAGAACTGACCAAATGTATTAATGCAAAGTATGTGATTTACACAGTGTTCTGCTGTTATTTATTACTCTAAACTGCAGAAAACAGCAGCAGTTAGAGATTTTTTCTGCAGGAATGAGGGAGCATTGTGAGGATGTTGAACATGTGATCAATTTTTCCCCCATTATGCACGGCAGCTGTTTCCAAACAAACTCTGATGCAACAATTTAAACTTCTGAGCAGAATAGTCTTATAAAAAGTATGAAAATGGTACTTTTAAGTCAGAAACAACCATGTGTAATGAACTGTCCCTAAGTTTTTGCTTGGAAGGGGCCTCCTTTCTTGTTTCAAAGCTTCCATTTTTTTTTTAAAGCCTTTTACCAGGAGCCTGTAATACAGGCTGCATTGCCTACAAAGTTTTTTTTTAGCAGGTATATTTTGCTTAGCCTGATAATTTATTTTAAAAGTATGTTCCTGATTTTCTCATAATGCTCCTCTGATTACAGGAATCTGATTTTGCAAAGTGCAATGATTGTTGTTCACACTGGTAACCCAAAGGAATTAATAATATTGTGCAGTAAGTGTAAAGAATATTGCACTTTAAAACCAAGAACTTCATTGTAATGCATTAGTAACTGATGCCTCCCACAACTTATGTGGCAAATGACAACACAAACAGTTTTTTTTTGCCTTTCCTTCAGAGCCATTAAGCCATAAAATACTTGTAGAGGGAAATGTAATTTGATACTTCCTTCTTAAGTCTACTCTGGCAGCAGTACTCTGCATATCAAGAGGGAGGTGTTATAAGAAAACAACAGCGGAATGTTGTTTTCTTAAAAGTGGGGCCTCTCTGAAAGGCATGTCTTCTAAAGTACTTTGTCTGACAGACAACAGGGCAGATAAACTCATAGGCAAGGCATTATTTGTTTTTGGATGGTATGCGTTGAGAAACTGCTATTAATTTAGTCCAGTGCCTTGGTTTTTTGCAAGATTTATTACAGCTCATTGTATTATCTTGAATCAAATACCCCTGTCAGGCATTCTTTTGCATAGCCGGTTTAGTAGTTTGCAAAACCTACTGGTGTTTTGCACTTAAGTTAAAGGAAAATAATGCAAATTAAATAGAAACATTTATTAACGGAAGGAATTAAACAGGAATAACCCATACTGTAAAGCCACACAATTCTACTCCAAATAAAAGTGTAAAATAAAATAGTAAAGTAGAGTAGATGAACTTGTTATTTTGCGCCCATGTCACTTCACATGGGTAAACAGGTACTCCGCAATAGCATTCCGAACTGCCTCAGCCTCTGCACGTGCAGTCCCAGACCTCTGGTAGTCATTTATTTCACAATCATCATGTGGTTCAGGTGGGGGTATGGAATTTTGTTCTTCATCAAGTATGTCATGTTTTTCACGCTCACATATATTGTGTAGAATCACAGCAGATGCAATAATTGAATTCACGTTCTCTATGTGTGCCTCAATCCTAACAGACAAACGTCTAAATCTGGCCTTCAACCACCCAAATGCTCTCTCCACGACGCATCTTGAACGATTAAAAACCTTATTGAAGTGGCGCTCCCTGTCATTTCTAGTAACAGCAAAGGGCTTCATTAGCCACTTACACAATGGATAGGCACCATCCCCTAATATAATGGGAGGTATTGACACCCCTGCATAGTGGAACATAGGACTGCCAGGTATTAGGGTGCCTTCCTCCATCCGACTAAAAAGCATAGATGATCTGAACACATGGGCATCATGATTAACACCTGAATGAGCAGTCAACATAGAGAAAAACATTCCCTCTCCGTCGCAAGCAGCCTGAAGCAATACAGAATGAAATGATTTCCTGTTAAAGTAAGCCGGCCCCTGCAATTTTGGGGGGCTTATCGGAATGTGCGTTCCGTCGATACAACCTATAGCATGTGGGAACCCGAATATTTTCATAGATGATGTCATCTGTAGAAACAGAGAAAAAAAACATAAAGAATCATTAGTTTCCTAGACCGTAAAGGCGCTGGTACAGAATACAAGTAAAGACTGGGATGGCCGAAAGCAGCTTACCTTATTGAACTCAGGCAGGCGGACCTCTTCCTTAAGAAGAACGTGTTCCATTGCAAGGCAAACCTCGATTGCAATGCTTGCAACAGTTGAACTTCCTTTCTGGAATACTAGAGCAATGGTTCTGTAGCAAGAACGGCTTGCCAAAAAGTACACGCCGATTGCCACTCTCTCTTCCACTGGGACAGCTGAGCGCATAACTGTGTCCCTGCGCATCAGAAACGGACGCAGCTTATCGGCCACCCAAAAAAGTGTTCTTCTAGTCATACGGAAGTTTTCTAACCACTGGCGATCGTCCCAAAGCTGAAGAACCGTGTCGTGAAACCACTGAGAACGTCCTGGGTAACACCAGAAAAGCTTCTGTCGAGGCGAGCTTCTTATCCAAGCCGAAGTAACCCATATCAAAGCGTTGCACGCCCTCAACGCCTCGCCAAAAAGCACTCGGCGTCGAAAAACTCGTCTTCCCTTTCTCAGAAATAACAAAGCTACAGTGCTCAACAAAGTATTGACATTGTGCAACACAGCAATAATGTATGGACTATACCTATGGAGTTTCTGCAGGCGGGCTGAAGAACGCGATGGAGGCATGATACCGGGAGAATGGCAGGAAGAAGGCGGAAGAGGCTTGGGGTATACTCTAGGGAGTAAGGAGGGGGTTACTCCAGTGTCCTGGAGGACCTTAGAAATAAGAAGCACAACCGTTGTGCGATGGCCCACCTAGTGACCATGATGGGGAACAGCAGTTTTAGGAGGCCGCCAATGGAAATTATAATATAAATAATAATTAAGAAGCAAAGGGTCACACATTTTCAGCGCTTCGCCGTAACTGACAGCCAAGCATCGATGCATCGATACACCGTTTTCTTTTTTTTTAAAAAAAGCGAAGACCGCGGGAAACGGGCAAAGAACATGAGTGTTTGGATGCGAATGGAGCTCGTGAGATCATTCTCGATTCGCACGGAAAAGCAGCCCGCGTGAGTACATAGAAAAAGGGGTGGGGGCGAAGGGAGACCACGTGATCGCCTTCGAATTCAAAGCGAAGGCAATGACGCTCCGAAGCGAGGAGCCTCGTGAAGTGACGGCCCAAAAGACCTTGAGGTTCCACTGCTGATTTTACTGAAAATTTCTGCACCTCCATCTTTCTCTTTGGCTAATGGGCCTCACATCTGGAGGCTCTCCTTGTCATCTGACACCTGACTGGCAGAACTGCCCTTAGCCCTTCTCACCAAGTATCCTAGAAGGTGCTTTTCACTGGAGTTCGTTCTGTTCACTGGCCCTCTGAGGCTGCAAGATATCCTCATCCCCATCTGAAGATGACTGACTGAGAAAGGTGAGGCATAACCAAAAGAGGAGTAGGGGGAATAGGGAAGAACCTTCAAGAAGTGACAAATTACTTCATACACCAATAAAGGCACAGGAAGGCTTGCTATGTAAAACAAAAGCAAGAAAAGTTGGGTAAAGGAGGTGTTGATTGAGAGAGGGAGGACTCTGAAGTCAAGAGAGCGGCAAGAAAGAGCAGCAGAAATGCTAGAAAACACAATGAAAGAAAGAAGTCTGACCTTTCAATGATTTGAATGGGCACACCCCCAAGACACCACCAGAAATCAGTACTGTACTTTAAATGTAGAAAACCATGGGTGTTTTCTTCTACTTGTTGACATCAGCACAACGGCATATTGTTGTTAAACTGTTGACGGAACCGTTAACCTTTCCTGCTAACTTTCCCATCTCTGTAGGCACCTTGCATGAATGCATCAATCCTTAAATTCCCATCCTGATATTTTATTTCTTTGCTTCTGTTCCTGCCCTTCTCTCTCCCAAGAATACCTTCCAGATAATGACCGTGTTGTCTTCAAAACTGTAGCTGTTTTTTATTTTGATACAGTACAATCACTTTTCATGAAATAAGCTGAACACCAAGCCTCTTGAGGACACATTTGCAGCATGGTTGTTGTTGGGTTGGCTTTTTTTAAAAAGGTCTATCACAACAGTGTTACCGAACATCAACAAATGTGGCCAGTCATTATTCCTTTCCCCACCCCAATGCATTTTGTTAGTACGGTTCGCATTCATCTTCGCGGCAGCCCTTCGATTGAGCTATTCTCATGAATCACAAAATAACACTGATCACCTGGAATTTTCAATGTTGATTCTGCAGCATGCTGAAAATATCTTAAGTTAAACTGTGCACTGCTTGGTTGCCAGGTTTTCTTCCCCCACTCCCACCTCCCCCAGCTTATGTGTCATTATTTGTAATTGGCATTGGTTTGTTATAGGATAAAGGCACAGAGCCTACAGCAAGCAATAGCTATACTGCTGAACTTTCCTATGCTGAAAATGCAGTTAATGATGCCCTTGGAGATCTGGTCAAAGAGCTTGTGTCAGGGAATATGTAGTCTCTACTACAGGAGAAGGGGGAAAGGTCTCCCAGGCTAAGATTTGTTCTCTTGCATTCTTTTTCTTTTTGAAAACCCGTCTTTCAAAGGCATGAAATGACTGCCAAACACCAACCCTATTTTTTTTTCTGATGGCAGAAGGAAATATAATAGGAAGCAACCAAAATAATTATTTTATTTTAAAAAATAAAACAGCATTCACAATATTAGTATTGATACAAAGCATGCCAAAAGGAAATAGATTATTTTCTTACTGTTACCTCTTGATGAGTGTAACTTCTCTTAACCATTTCTTAACAGAAATTGCCACACTGTAGATACTGCCCTTATTGTGATGCTGTATCTGGGACTCAGCAGTAGAAACTCTACGCACCAATAGAGAGGCCAACGTGACTAGGTGTTTAGAAAAGGAACAGGAGTTAAATGGTTTCTTCTTCAGTTGCCATGTCCTTGTAGAACCTTGGTGATCAGTAGCACAATCTGTTTTTTGATAGAAAAGTTGTGCCCACTGCAAACCATAGGCTTAATTTTTTAAGCCAGAATGTTCTTCTACACCCTGGACCACACTTCCCATGAATTTTGCTTTGAAGAATAACCCACAGCAGATGGTATTTGTTATGACACATTATGTGACTGAAATATTGCATTGAGAATTTCTAGCTTTTTATTCATACTCTGCAATACTGGCTGCCCAAGGTATCTTCAGAATTTGTCTGTACATCCACATGTCAAATGCTTCCAGCTTGCTGCATAATGCGACTGTAAAGGTCCAAGTTTCAACCCCATTGAGAAGTTTACTAAACGCATAAGATTGAAGTATTTAAGTATGAAGTCTGATAGATAAGTCTTGGTATGTCAAGAATGTCCCCATTTTCTTGAAGGACTTTCTAGCTTATTCAATTCTACATTGGATTTTGCATGAAAAAAAATCTCAGTTATCCTTGACATAGCATCCCAAGTGTTTATAAGATGAAACTCTCTCAATGATTTATTCTTGAAGGCCTTCATGGCCAGGATCCAATAGTTGTGAGTTTTTTTGGGCTGTTTGGCTATTTTCTGGAAGTTTTTCTTCCTGAAGTTTTGCCTCTGTGACTGGCATTTTCAGAGGGCAAGGAGCTCAGGGAACTAGGAGTTTTCTCTGTGCTCTGGGGTATAAAATGAGTAAGACTGGAGGCTTTTAAATTGAGGAAACTTGTCCTATGAAGGAAAAAAAAGATTGCATCTTTTTTAAAATAATTTTTGATGGTATATATATATATATATATATATATAAACATGCACTCACAAATTACTTCTGGGGGCACCAGAATAGGAGTACCTTGTGAAAGTGATTTTAGGGAATCCCCCTGAAATTTGGAACCATTTGGGGGTAAGGGGGCTGAATTATGTAGCTCCAAAGGAGGTGCCACTAAACCTTCTCATTGGAATCATATGGGAAGTGGAGGCACCGCTATCGCTCGCCCGATCAGAACTTGCCCTCCGCTGCCCTCGCCAAGCCATCCAAGCACCTAATTTTACCCCCCAAAACTGGAAAACTTATTGACTCGAGCATAAGCTGAGGGCATTTACTGTATACACGGTAATACATTAGTTATTTTGCTAATCAGGATATCATGCAGAACTTTGTCAAAAGCTTGGCTGAAATTAAGATATTGTATGTATGTATGTATGTATGTATGTATGTATGTGTCAAGCCCCGCACACAGAGCACACACACGGACAGAGTTCAGTTCGTTGCCAAAGTTTTTAGTGGAGAATCAAGCAAGTTCAAGTCCTTTGCTAACAATCAAGTGCCAGATAAATAACAAAATCCAACTCCCAGCAATTACAAGTCCAAGTCAAAACCAGAATATCTCACAGAAACCAAATGCCAAGCCAAAGGGAACAGATCAAGCCATTATCCAGGAAACCAGTCTGAAGTCAGGAAACAGAGCCAAGGTCAGAAACAGACAGGAATGTGGCTGCAAGTTCAAATGATGCGTTGCTCCCACGGAGAGCTCAAGGTGAGCTTGCCAGCTTTATCCCAAAACAAGGAACACACTCTTATTCTGTAAAGGCTTCTGCTAGTACTCAGGGCTTCCCGACCTGATTCCCCATCTAGCATCAAAGACTCTTTCCCTAGCTCTTCTGGTAGCACGTCGTTGCAGAATCCTGATCATGGCCCTTCTAGGAGGTGAAGATATCTTTTCAGCTGAGTCATCAGACCCAGCTGCTTGCTGATTTGACCTGCAAGGCTCCTCCAGCAGCTCTTCACCGTATGTATGTATGTATGTATGTATGTATGTATGTATGTATGTATGTACTGCGCACTGAGAGCATTACATCTACAGCATTCCCTCTATCTACCAGGGAGGTTACCTGATTAAAAAAATGAGATCAGGTTAGTCTGGCAGGATTTATTCTTGACAAAACCCAGTTGACTTCTAGTTATTGTTGCAATGTTTTCTAGAAGCTTGCATAGTGACTGCTTCATCATTTGTTACAGGATTTTTCTTGGGATTGATGTCAGGCCGACTGGCCTATAGATCCAAGGCTCCTCTTTTTTTTTTGCCCTTTTTGAAGACAGGGACAACATTATTCCTCCTCCAATTATCTGGCACCTCACCCTTTCCCCATGATTTCAAGAAAATATGCAGTTTGTCAAGGCCTGGAGATTAGAACTCATTCAAGGAGGTAAGGTATTCCTTAACTATTTGTTTATCAGTCTCAAGCTGCAATCCTGTCACCTCCACTTGTACTTTACTTATGTCTGGAGGTTCAAAGTCTGTCTTCTGGGGAAAGATTGGGTTAAAGTATGAATTGAGCACCTTGGCCTTTTGTTTGAAATTTGTTACCATGCTTCCATCTCTACTGAAGAGCTATGTCACTGTTTCTTTCCTTTGTCTTTTGCTTCCCACATATCTAAAGAATATTTTATTATTGCTTTTAGAGTCCCTAACTAATCTCAACTCATTCTCTGTTTTTGCTCTCCTAATGACATTAGAGATGGGCACAACCAGGAAAAATGATGTTTCGAGTTGTCGTGTGTTGGAGCCGGCCCGTTTCGGCTCGTTTCCATTTGTCACAAAATTTTTCAAAAATTTGTCATTTCATTTGTTGTTTGTCGTCTGTCGTTTGTACTGGTTTAGGGGGGGCATTGGGTTAGTGGGCTCCTGGAGGCACCTCTCTGGGGTGGGTGCCTCCTCTGGCCCGCTAGGAATGGTAATGCATAGCCATCGCATACCAAAGTGGCAGAGGCTCCTCTCTTCTGGGTGCCTCTGTCTGACTCACTAAGAAGGACAGCATACTGGCGTACTTGCGTACAGGTTACAGCCGGCTTACGGCAGGTGAGCAAGGTGAGAGAGGAATCCCTCTGGCCTGTGACTCACTAAGAAGGGAAGTGTACTTGCATAATGCATATTACAAATCTGGCTTAGGGTTGGGCTTGGGGTTAGGGCAAGGGCTAGGCTTAGGGTTACCGTTAAAGTTAGGGTGGGTTAGTGGGCTGCACCTCTGGGTGCCTCTGACCCACTAAGAAGGACAGTGTACTGGCGTATGGGTTAGGGTTAGGGTTAGGGTTGAGGTTCAGGCTAGGGTTAGTGGGCTTTTTATACCCGACTGGCACATCCAGAAGTCTCAGCAAAACCTGGCCATGCGATTGGGGGAATGGCTCCAAAAATTTGCATGGTCCCATCCCATGGCCAGCCCATCATTGCGCACTGCGCAGGTGTGAAAAAATAAAAATAAAAATAAAATAAAATAAAATAAATACGACGTTTTATTGCTATGAAAAACCCACTGCTGCTACTGTAAAAATTCAGGCAGTTAAAATACCTAATTTTCGCATGTTTCTGTGGTGCTTTGATGGGTTTTTGGACCACGATTTCAAAATAAATATTGTGGTCGCCATTTTGGATCCCCCCGCACCGTATGGCAAATGGAGACGACGAGGATGCCCCCCCTGCCTGGTACCAGCAGCCCAGGACAGGAGAGGGGGGGAAGGCCGGGGACCCCCCCCCCAAAACCACCCCTCTGGTTGGTGTCCTCAGGCAGGCATATTTCTGCCTGCTTTTTTGGCCAGGAATCTTTTTTTTTTTAATTTTTAAAACTTTTTTTCTGTGCCGCTTGGCATCGCGTTATCGCCGTGATGCCATGAACGTTAATGACAAATCAGACCCAATTTTTCTTTTATCGGTTCGGGTTCTAGTTGGAGCGGAGTAATTGTCGTTACCATTTCCGTAATGGAAACGAGGAACGGAAACGGAAACGAGAATTTCGCCAAGTCGTGCCCATGTCTAAATGACATATCCACATCTCTCTCTCTCTCAAAATTGACTTTTTAAAGATCAAGCATTCAAGTAGAACATGATCACTCTCACCCAGAGATCTCTCTACTGCCCCTCCCCCCCAGCAAGTCATCTCTATTGGTTAGAATCAAGTTGAGGATAGTTTCTTTCTCCACTTTTTGTAGGAGAAAATTATCAGCCATGCAAGCCAGGAATTTCTTGTAAAGAATGTACTTGGCTGAATATCCAGATAGTTGAAATATCTACTACTACATCATTTATTTATTTATTTATTTATTTATTACACTTATATCCCATCCATCTTCCGAAATGGAACTCTGGGCGGCTAACAATAAAACAAACTACAGAAGAAGCAAGAAATCAAAAGCAGTTTACAATTAAAATGGGGAGGGAAGTACGCTCAGAAGAGCAGATGCAGGGGGTAAGGGGGAAAAAAAAGAAACTTAAGTGAGAAGGTTGCCAAATGCCTCCTTAAAAAGGTGTGTTTTCAAGGCCTTTTTAAAGGCAGGCAGGGACTGTGCTAGGCGCAGCTCACTGGGGAGATGGTTCCGCAATGTGGGGCTCACCACATAGAAGATGCGGTTACGCGTGAGCGATTTCTATGCCTCCCTAAGTGAGCGCCCTAAGTGAGGCCACCCTAAGTGAGCGCTCCTGTGCCATTCTCGTGGGCCTGTTCCCAGTTGATCTCTGAGAGATACGCTCTGACAGGTACTCTGGTCCCAAGACCTTGAACCTTATCAGGAGGACAACGGGTAGCCAATGCAGGTGGGCCAGAACTGGGGTGATGTGCTCGAATCTACGAGCACCCACCACCAGTCTGGCCACCGCATTTTGCACCTGCTGGAGCCTCCGGAAAAGTGTCAAGGGCAACCCCACATAGAGGGCATTGCAATAGTCAATCCTCGAAATCACGAGGGCCTGCACAACTGTCCTCAGGGAGGACTCATCGAGGTACAGTCGGATCTGGGCGATCCTGCGGAGATGGAAGAAAGCGGCCCTGGAGACCGCCGTCACCTGGGCTTCCAAGGAGAGGGCTGAATCCAGGACCATGGCCAGATTCCTGGCCCTGTCCATAGGCTGGAGGGAACTCCCCCTCCAGACTAGGGAGGGGGCTATTGTACCCAGACAAGGATGCCCCGAAGAACAGAACCTCCATCTTCTCAGGATTCAGTTTGAGACAGTTCGTCCTGGTCCATTCCAGAACCACCTCCAGGCACAGGTCGAGGGAGTGTACTGCCTCCTCTGCAGAAGAAGAAAAGGAGAGATAGAGTTGTGTGTCATCAGTGTACTGATGGCAGCAAACCCCAAATCTCCTGATGACCTTTGCCAGCGGCCTCATATAAACATTGAACAGCAGCCTCATATAAACATTGAACATTGAACATCATGGTGGCTGGGTTTTTTTAAAGAAAAACTTTGCAATTTACTTTTCAAAATTTTCATCTGTTTCCTCTCCTTGATTGAGTGGTTGATAAGAAATTCTAACTGCCATATTCCTTTTTTTTTTTTTTGCCCCAATAAATTAATCCAAATGCTCTCAATTAGAAAGCCACTCTTCTCCATCCATATTTCTGTGCAGGAATGCATATTTTTGTCATGTACTGCAGTTCCACCTCCCTTTCTATTCTCTGTTCTTTTTTATCAACTTATATCCTTGAATTGCTGTGTTCCAGTCATTGGAGTCATCCCACCATGTGTCAGTTATTCCTATCAAGTCGTATTTGCCCTCCTGAACTAAAATTTCCAGTTCTTTTTCTTTGTTTCCCATACTTCTGGCATTCATATATAGACACTGGAGACTGTGTGATGAGTGGCTTGTTTCTACATTTTTATGAATGGTATTGTTAATGCTAATGTTATTATTTACTCCAATTTGAACGATTTAATTGATTTCACTTATCATGCATAATGCTTCATCTACCTTTATATATTAAATTAAGCTGTTTAGTCTTGGCTGTGTTTGGAAATATATTGTACTATTCACAATAGGCTTTCTGTCTTTTGTCATTTACAGCGTATGACACCAATAACAAAAGATTAAAAAACTGTAATGCTAGTATATGAACAGTCATCAGATGAAACCATCACATCTACAACATGCATTGCAGAAATGCAATCAAAAGAGTGAGCCATTGCAATATGATTATTGGGTTGAGCTCTCTCTTTTTGTGCAAATGCATTAGCATTATATGAGACAGAAATTTTACTTTTGTTGTATGGATATACTTTTCTAAACAATTTCAATTGTTCTCTGAGATTCTCAACTTCAGAATATACATTTTTAAAAACTCAAAAGGGTCTTAATGACATGATAATACTATCCTTCTTGATGACATGATTATACTATACCTCTTTTTTAGTGGCATGAAATCCTGGAAATGAGTCATTTCTATTAGATGACATAAACTTGTATTTTCCATGAAAAAGTGGAACAATATTATGATCAGGAAAATGAATAAAGAGTAACTGTAGGGAACATCTTAAAGAATTAGCTCAGGCACTCACTGAGAAAATAAATAAATAAACAGATTGTCAAAGACGGTAGTATTCCAATAGATTAAAACTGCACTGGAGTTTTGGACTTCTTGACAGGCCACTCCCAGAGGGTTAGAGTAGGGTCCTATATGTCTACAGCTCTCAGTCTCAACACCGGCTCCCCTTAGGGCTGTGTGTTGAGCCCCCTTCTCTATATACCCACTGCACTCATAACTGTACCTCTATCCAACCCACCAGTACCATCATCACATTCGCGGATGACATCACCTTAGCTTTTTTTTAATTTTTAAAATTTTATTAACAACTATACTGTAACACAATATAGAACATTATTTTCCTTATAATTTCTGCTCATACAATTTATAACAGTTTATAACAACCCATTGTATAATCCATTTTCCATCTTGCTTAATCTATCTCTAGTTTCAGTATCTGAGTTTAACAGTGGGTGCCATATTTCCATAAAGCGGTCCTGTTTAATTTCCCCTCTATACAATCTAACACAATAAGCCAATTTTTCCATTACTACCATTGCCCATACTTTGGTCCTATATTTTTCCATATTTAAATTTTGTGCTGATTTCCAGCACTGGGCTATTTCATTCCTAGCTACACCTATAAGGGTTGCCACCATTTCTTTATTCAATAGTTTTTCATTCTCTCCCGTAAAAAGTGAGAACAATAATAGCATTTCATTTGGAATTATTTTCTGT
>JAHTLZ010002405.1:0-19280 GCA_023846285.1 Phrynocephalus versicolor
TTTAAAGGAGACTTGGAGCTCCACACAAAATATAATAAAATCACCTACAGCAACATAATCCAGAAGGGTGGAACATGGCACATCTGTGCTAAATCTGAATTCCTCTTCCAATGCCAAGCACCTTGGTAGGATGCCATTGTTTTTGCTTCCAGCATCACATCTGGAACTGAGGCCAGATGTTTTGTTCCCTGAATTCTAATTATGTTGTCTTCAAATGTCACCCAGAAGGAAGGATGGCAGAGGAGTCTGCATATAAAGCCAGGGATGAATTCAGAGGATCATGAAACCAGCAAAAAAATTGTCTCTCAATTCTGAGCCCAAAGACAGGAGAAGCCCTGCAAGAGAAAAGATATCCCACCCAAAGTCTCTGAAGGCATGTTGGTAACGTGAAGGGTGTGGTAGGAAACATTAGGACATTACATTTTGGCTCCACACTCCTCTGAATCAGAAAAAGCAATGTATGAGGCAGCCAAAAACCCAGTATCCCAGACTCAGAAAAGCAGTTCAGTGATATAAATCCTTCAGCTGCATCTCAGGAATGCCTATGAGAAGGGCTGCTCTTTTCTCATAGGCAAGCTTAAAGCAAGGGCCATCCCCACCCCCAACCCCATCCCAAAAATGCTTCGAGAATTCCAGTAGAGTTTTGCCTTCTCCTTGGAATTGAGGAGCAAATGCCTATCAGAACGTCAGTTCCCTCAATCATTCTGTGTCCTGTGTCCAGCCAATATGACAAGGCTATCTCAGGGCCCTGCCTCACCCAGCATTCTTGGGCAGTTGTCAGGATTCCAAGAACACCCACCAGGGATGCCTCAGTGTCTCACAGTGCCTTGCAAAGGGTGGCTAGGTCCCCTGGCTCCTGCCTAAGGCACTCTTGCGGAACTTAGAAAAGTTACTTTTTTTGGACTGTACCGGACACTGGCTATTTTGCCTAGAATATCCCAAGTACGGTAGGCTAAGAAGTACCCAAAGGCTATTTTTCAAAATTGCAGTTGACCGGTAAGCCAGGTAAGGCTGAGCCACCCTCTGCCTGGAGGACACTTTACCTAACATGATGCCACCCCAGAACCAAGTGCAAGGTCCAATTCCTCAGCAACGGAGTTAAAACAGCTGGTTGTACAAACCCAAATCACTGTAGGAGTTCCATATAAGAAGCCTATTCTCGTTCATCACCACACCCATAGGGCTTGACATATAGTAGAAAGCCAGGTTTTTATTAGGGTTGTACATGGTGACAATTTTCACTTCCTTTCCTCACCAATTGTTTTGGGAGTGCTTCTTTCAGTGGGCAGGGGTCATCTCCATATTCCTATCATTTGAGCACCAGTCCTTTCATTTATACACAAATGGAAAACGTTTTTGAACTCATTTCATTGTGTGATTCCCTATTCCTGTTTTCTGGCACTTCTAAAGAACCCTTTGCAAATTACTCCAACCTAGATGGTACGAACACAAAATCACTTCAGAACCTCAAGATACGAAGTCACTTCTCTTTCCCCATCTAACCCCTGGGGGATAAAGCACACAGCAGAACTCCAGATTTCTCTAAGGAACAAAAATATGGAGGATGGAGATTAGTGTGCACTGGCCGGAGTTGTTCTTTGTTTCTGCTACCTGCACACTGCATGAGCAGTTGCGCTCATATAGGGCTTAAGCCAGGGGGTATTCATTAACAGTAGAGATGGGCACGAAACAAACTTTTAGTTCATTCCGTTGTTCATTATTTGGTTCATTATGTAACAAACTGAATAATGATCCCCAGAGTGATTTTAGAATGAAATGAACAGAACCAAACAAAATTGGTTCGGTTCCATTTGCTTCGTTAATGGCGGCGGTCTCCTACCTGGTGTTGCTGTAAATTTTTTTTTTTTAAAAAACAGCGGCCGTGTGGTTGGTGCTTTAAAAATATTTTTTTTAAAAAAAACTGGCCCATGCTACAGCTGTAGCGCGGGCCAGGAACCCGGAAGGCGCCACCGGAAGAAGAAGGGGGAAGGCAAAGGAGGGCAAGCCAGGGAGGGAGGGAGGAAAGGGGGGAAAAACCTGGCCCGCACTACAGCTGTAGCGCGGGCCAGGAACCCGGAAGGAGCTGCTGGAGCAGAGCCGCTGCCAGTAAGTAAGAACCCGAACCAGTCTGGGTTCATACAATTTTTAAAAAAAAAATCCTACGAACCTGAACCCAAACTGAACTGAGTGTGGGTCCGAACCAGATGAACCCAAACCATGGGTTTTCTGGTTCGTGCCTATCTCTGATTAGCAGATGCACCTGTTGTTTTAAAGAAGATGATCTACACTTGTGCCACAGAAGCCAGAGATCACATCTTCCCCCTCCCCCTCCCCAACAGCAGCAGCAGCAGCAGCAGCAGCAGCAGCAGCAGCAACAACAACAACAACAACAACAACAACAACAACAACAACAACAAATGTTCACAGATTCTTATCTTCACAGTTGTTGGCCTCCCACCCAACGAGCAGAGAAACAACAGCTTGGCAAGAAAAATATTTCTCACAAGATCCCTTGAGAACACAGAATGTTTTTTGCATTTTAAATACAGAACCCGGTCTCATTAAAAGACAGGTACTGTTTCAGAAACAGACAATATTGAGATTACGCACCATATCCAAATTACTCTAAGCATTACAAAACAGAAATTAAATACTGTGTTTATTCTGGCAAAACTGTTGCTGTTTAGCTGTATTGACTGGCATGCTCTACTGAAAATCACGCCCAATGTTTTTCTGTTTCAGCGGCCAGTATCCTATTGTGTAGCTCCCAATTCACAACAGGAACATCATCACTGTAAAAGCAGATGGCCACTAATTAAAGAGTTCCTCTTTTTTCCATGTTGGGGTGCTTGTGACTTTACCTCATTGGATGCCAAGATTAAAATCAAGAAAATAACTCTTCACTTAGGGACAATCTACCAGTGACATCATTCCCCCTTGGGCTGGACAGCTGGCTAAACTAATGGGGTGCAAAAATATCCCCTTCTTCCACTACAAATACCCTGCCTTGCTCACTTGGTTTACTATCTATTTATTCCCTAACTGGCTGCTATTTTGGGGGGTGAGGATTAAAACTGAATCTTCTTCCTTAGAAAAATCGTTTCAAGCAGTAATAGAACATATAGCGAGTAAATCTCCATAAGAAGTAAGATTTGAGGAATGGGAAGACTAATTACCAGTTTAACATGGAGGGTTGGTATAAAGAAATGTGGAATATGGTTATCCATGATAAATTAAACATGCAAATTGAATTCTAGAAAAGGAATATTGAAAGTAAATTATTTTAACAATATATGGAATGTCTGACCCATGTAGTGGACCCTCGTATAACGTACAGCTCGTATAACGGAAAATTTGTACAACGGGAAAATTTCCATCACCCTCCCCCTCCCCCCTCCCTGTCCAACATGGGTGCAGGCAGTCTCTGGGGCTCTTTTTTGAAGATACAACCTGGCAATGGAGGAGGAGGAGAAGGGCTAGGTCAGCCCGTGACAGCGGTGGCTTTGGCGGGGGAGGAGGAGGAGGAGGGCTCTGCTCGTCTTGGCTAGGAACCCACAGCAAAGCTTCCTCAGGAATGTCTGCTCTTCTCTTTTCCTTCCCCCTTTCCGTCTCTCTTTCTCTTCCCCCTCCCCACAACTGCACCTCATCCCCTCCCACACCACCCGTGCGCCCGGAGGAGGTGGTGGAATGCGCCCCGGGCGGGCACCGCAGTTAGCCCATTTGCAGAGCCCGTGCCTCTCTCTGGCTGCTGCTGCCGTTGCTCAGTCCTGCAGGCGGTTTCGCTTTCCGTCTGAGCAGCAGCAGCAAAAATGCCTCTGCCGTTTGTCTCTCTCCCCGCCCCTCATTCATGAGTTGGAGCCTCCGCTCCCAGGCTTCAAGTCGTGCGTTCCTCTTCCTTGCTGGCCTCCAGAGCCCCGGCGCCACACTCAGGCCAGGCGCTCTGTGTGTGGAGAGGGAGGAGGGGCCAGGCGCTCTGTGTGTGTGTGTGTGTGTGTGCGTGCATGCGTGCGTGCGTGTGTATGTGTGTGTGTGTGTAGGGAAGGAAGGGTCAGGCGCTCTGTGTGTGTGTGTGTGTGTGTGTGTGTGTGTGTGTGTGTGTGTGTGTGTGTGTGTGTGTAGGGAAGGAGGAGACGATAGAGGATGGTTCCTAGGCTCGACCTGGTTCCTGGCTGCTGTGCAACACCTCCTTGTGCTGCTTGTGCAGTGGTATGAGCCACAACATTTGGATGCTTTTCTTACATCCTCCTCCTCCTCCTCCTCTCTCTAGACCTTGTGCTGCTGCATTCCGCCCGAAATCAGTGTGGGTGGGTGGGTGCCTGTTTGCATTTTTGCAATTCTGTTCCCCAAAATTATACATGTACTGTAGTTTGTGTCATTTTTCTCTGCATTGGAACGGATTACTTCATTTTCAATGCATTCCTATGGGAAATTGCAATTTGTATAAAGGAAAATTTGTATAACATAATTTCATTTGGAACGAATTAATTCCTTTATACAAGGTACCACTGTATTTGGGGAAAGGAACAGTTACTAACAGCATGTATACGACAGGAAAAGAATCCTTACACTTTAGGAGAGAAATGGAGCATGCGAATTTAAAAGGGGAATCGCGAGGGTGGTGGGGAGCACTGGTTCTATTATGAGTTTTTATTTAAAATGGAGTGTATGTGTTCATTGTTATTTTTTCTTTTTTTCTTTTTTGTTGTAGTCTTATCTATTATTACAAAATGATTTTTTTAAACCAGTAAGATTTGGCCTTTGGACAATGTCACTGAAAGTGAAATCAAGCCCACAAAGAGCGAGGGCAGTGATTTCTCTGGCACTGCTTCCTCTCTGCTCTGGCTTCCAGGCCCCTGTGCCTTATCTTACCATCCATTCTAGTTTCCCTGCCCACTTTTATTTACTGCTGTCAGTCCTATGGCCAATACACCCACAACAATGTTTTTCTATGAAATACCATTCACTGCCTACAGGCATCCTTGCCACTCGTGGCCAGGCAAGCCTCATCATTTCTTTCTTGACTCTGAGCGAGGGAGTCCTCAATTCTGCACAGTGATTAAATGCTTTCACCCCTTTTCAATGTCACCTCTGGAAAGTGACTGAAGGAATGGGTACTTCTGCCATTTCTAGACAAGTCTGCAAGAAACTCTCTTCCCTTTTGTCAAGATAAGACCTAATTCTAACTCGTTTCTATTTTTAACCCAGAAGAGATGTGCAACTTTCTCTTGTTTTACTAATCTCATTGCTTGCTAGAATGAATTTCTATGAAAAGAGAATATTATACTTTCTTGGCTTCAGCATTTTATGGTCGACTTAAGATTTCACTGCTAGAATTCCCTACGATCCTGCTAGGTCTCATGAATATACAAAATAAGAATGCATACTTTACAATCTCATCGCAATCAAAGCATAACTAATTTGTGTTAAATGATCCTGAATAATCCACTCCTTCATTAGGCCAAAAGAAAACTCTGTTGGAGCAGACAAAAGTCCATCTCATCCAGCATTTTTTGCACAAAACTAGATACCCTACCTAAGCACATCTGATCTCGACTGATCTTGGAAGCTAAGCAGGGTCAGCAATGGCTAGTACATGGATTGGCAAACACCGGGGAATACCAGGTGCTGTATGCGTCTGGAGTAGGAACTGGCAAATCACTCCAGTATTCCTGCCAAGAAAACTTCATGTACATGGAGTCACGAAGAATCAGTCACGACTGTAACAACACAACACACACACACATCAGGTAATACATATTTAGATGTGTTGAATCCAAGCAAATCAGTCTTATGCAAAGGCCGATCTGCTCCTTAATGTTCACCTAGAATTTAAACTGAGCTAAAAGGTACTGTTTTGCAGCCCAAGATATACAACATACTCCAGTCCAATTCATTGATAAATACTGGATTCATTTTTACAGTAATGTGATGTACCTATCAAATTACATCTGAAGAAAGCATGGTATACCACAGGGCTTATTCAGCTGCAAAGAATCACATTATTTGATTCTTTTTATAACTGATGACATTTATTTCCAGACATTACTGCTTTCTGAATCTGCAATGAAATGTCCTTCATTTCAGGATGTTGTGATACTCCTTACAACAGCAACATGGCCTAATGACTCTGTCACAGTCCCATGTTGGCCCTTATTATCCATCCTTATACCTAGCCTTCCTCTATATCCCCCATTTCTACTGGTCACCCCAATCAACTGTGGGATACCTGAGTTGGACTTTCAAGTAAAGATGGCCGCAAAGCACTCCACTCCAACTTATATACAGTACATGTCACCACAAGTGTTGAGCATCCCTTCCCCAAGCTGGATGCCCAATTCACAAGACTCAGTACACTGCCCAGATCATGGCAGCTGTCCAGTCCAGTCAAGAGACTAGGCTTCCCTGCTCCACCTTCTCTGACAGCCAATCACTCACCAGCTGCTCAGGGAGAATCCCCGTCCCACCTTTCTTTCTGACTGGCTGACTACTAGAGAAGGCGGGGCAGGGAAGGCTGGAGCCCTGCTTGGACTGGATAGCTGGCAATAGAGGACAACCCAGGTGGGGAGCTGAGACTTGTGAGTGGGGCAGGCGGCTGAGGGGAGGAGGACACATGACACTCACAACGATGTGCATATGAATTGGGCAGAAATGCTACGAATTTCAAGCAATATGCAAATTCTGTTTTCCATTTGAACAAGACTAGCTAATTTACCTTTAATTAAGAGCCTTTTGGGATGGGAAGGTTTCAGTGTTAGCACAAATCCAGAAATAAGTAATCAGCAATACAGTGCAGAGAATCACTGAGGATTACTAGGATTGTCCCTCAGTGATAGCACCAAGTTCCCATCCACCCCCATTCCCACACACAAAACAAAATCTGCTAGATCTTAAACCTGATCTTAAAAGCTGATCCCAACTTTTTGGGGGGGAAAGTGAAGACAGTTATGGGAGAGTAATGTAAAATTCACAAAATTGGAAAATGTAAAAGAAAAGTCTGATTATCAGAAAAGATTTGAACTAAATCAAGTATCCCCTGCTAAGAGGTGAGAGCAGCCGTGTTCATCTGCACCCAACCACCAAACAAACAAAACAAAATAGGCTAAAACAAAACAAAACATGTGAGACAGTTTTGTGCCACACTGAACTGGCGGCATCATCACCACCTGTGTTTGCAGACATACCTTGACATAAAGTAGGACAGAACATATTGTAATAACATCTCCAACAACAACCAGGCAAAAATAGAATCAAAAAGGCATGCAAAAAGATCACTTGTAATCAATATAGACAAGAACATTGTATGGGCATTATAGAAAAGAGAGGTACCATCCATTCTGGACAAGATCTGCAGGTGACTAGAACATATGTCAGACAAAACAGACTAGCCTTCAAGATTCCATAAAACTCTTTGTTGTTTTTGCTGCACAGGGGTCCTCTTTAGATATTTCTCTGATAATCTGTGCTGTTTTGCCCCATGGGGGCAAGGAAGCCTCTGGCCCTGCTTGATATGGTGGCGTGGAGTGCTCAGTTGCCCGGGAAAATCACAGGGTTAGCAGTTCATTTTCTGTGAGGAAAGGAAATATTGAGTGTCTGGAATAGAAATGTGCACACGGATGAGCCAAGGATGAAAGAGGATTTGAGACACATTATAAGTAATTTAAAGGGTGGAGAGGCCAAGGAGAAGGATATTGAAGAATAAGCAATAATAGCAAGAAAGAAGACTAAGAAATCAACCTCAACTCGCTGAAGAACAAGGCCTGATGAAAAGGGCACAAAAAATGAAAGGGGACTAATTACAGTGGGGTTTAAACTTGACAGCATTTAACGGTGGGAGGAATTATGAACCATGGTTTCAGAGACTGAAGCAGTGGAGAGGGCTAGGGTTAATTAGCTAAAAGAAGCAGGACAAAATAGCCAATAGACTGAGGAGAAGGGAAATTGAGAGAACAATAGTTGATAAGGAAATGGGGTTGAGGAAAGGAGAAATCAAGGAGAACAGAAAGCTGAGGTAAACATGTCCTCAGGTTGTAAAATGGAAGGAAACTATGTGTACTCATGGCAAGATGAAAGGGAGTGAGGGAGCTTAGGAAGGACCAGACAAAGAGCACAATGTTTCTCTAGGCATACTGCCTGAAAAGTAAACTATTCTAGATATTGGCGACTCTTGTCCATGTGGTATATGGAGAAAGAAAGCCTAAATGACCCAACAAAGGTAAAAAGAAAAGTACTGAATCAACCCAAACTAAGCCAAATCTTTTGCTTTATTCTTCTATTGCCTGTAATAAATTGCTATATGTTGCTTTGTTGCAATTGCTTTTTGAAATAACACAAAGCTACATCACCCATAATCTTTGCAAAACATCTGGAGGTAACTCTTAATAGCATGCATGTGCCTCAAATGGGTGTTTAGAAGGGGAATTTGACAGTAAAATGATTGCAGACTTGCACAATATATGACCTTCAAAGTGGAATGGAACCCACCAACCACGCATTATTGCACGGCTGGCCAGTGACTCATGTTTTTTCAGCAGCAGGCAGGAGATGAAGACAGTCTCTGGTGGGCCGGACCAGTTGACTAGTGGGCTAGATTTGGCTTCCCAGGCTACTAGTTGTACAAATCTGGTATGGTGGAGGGATTCCGACATGCTCCTTGCATGCTGAAAATAAAACACGCTAATGAAACCGACGCAGTATCTCATTTTTTGCGTGTTATTTATCAAGCACAGAAACCATTATCTGAGGCTTTTTTTTCTGCGCTTTATTGATCATGAAGTCTATGCATTCTTCTCGTAGAGATGGATAGTTACAGAGCTCCACAGAGCTTGGCGGCTCTGGTTCATTTCTCTCCTCTTGTCTAGTTTTTTTTAATGCCAACGTTGTTCTTTAGGCAGTTCATTCCAGGCTTTAAGGTTGGTAGGGAGAGGACAAAAATGATGTGGCATTGGGACACAGAAACTCTGCAGTGGCCCACAGAGGAGAAAAAAAAATAGCATGGGGATTGCTGGAATCTCCAATCTTGATTTAGCTGAAGATGAATTTTTTGATTCACTCTTCTAGCCCCTTATAACTGGGCTTTGTTCTTGTTTTGTGTGTTTTTGTTTCTGCTGCAAGTCAAAGTTATTGTAAGAGAAGTAATCTTGGGCAAAACTCAACAAACCAGGCACTGCAGAGGGAGACACCATTGAGTTCGGGGAGTGGGGGGAAATCTCTGAAGAAAAGATGGCTTTTCCTTAGGTGGTCCATTGAGATTTACCTGTTTTGCTACAACACTGTATATGCAGATATCGCAATAGCTGTTCAACCCATTGAAGTGGCAGTTACCCAGGTGTAAGAATTGTCTATTTAGCTGAAGGGAAATGAAAACAAATTTAATGAATTCTGGAATATATGCAGTGGGAATGAGTAACCTCCTAAATCAGAATTTCCCAGTGGATGGCCATGCCGGTCAAAGATGCTGGTGGAACCTGTAATCCAATATATCTGGAGAGTGCCAGGTCTCGAGCCACATTTGAAATGCTTTTGTAAACTGAGGTGTGGTGGCAGCTCCCAATTTCCCTCTTTACTTATGCTGGGTGTCCAAACCTTTTGCAAGGAGCGCCGGATTTGGTGAGATGAATATGTGTGGGGACCAACTACTCAGCCACATTTGGCCCCTGGGCTGGACTTTGGACAAGCCTCTACGATGTGCAAGGAGGCGGGGAAGATGCTGCAGCAATGGAGCTGGGGGCGGGTAGGCTGGGCAAGTGACTGAGGGAACGGACAGAGGCAGGGAGGGAAGGCAAACCGTAAAACTCCAAGCTGATGTCTCCATCCAGTATGAGGAGGAGGCACCTGGCGGGAGATGCGTGACAGTCTGAGCTGGTGGGGAGAAGATGCTGCAAGGCCACTCAGAATTTGAAAACAGGCCGCATTTGGCCCCCGGGCCTGACTGCGGCCATGCCTGACTTAAGCTAACTTGCACATAGCTGTAGATTTGTATGTACAAATCTCCATTTTGTATACCCCTTTATGAGACTTTCTTGGTTGGAGTAGATGTTAGCTATTTCTGCAGTTGAGTTTCTCTTCAGACGTCCTTTCCTTGACCTGATGTATAACTGTCTGAGAAAAGTACCAGTTAACTTACCAATTAACTGTCTGGGAAGATAGGTGCTTATTGTGAAAGTATGTGGCTATCACCTGCAAAAGGAATTTGTTTATAAAAAGCTGTGCTAGCCAAGATCGTTGATGTCAGACTCCAATGCCTGGGAACTCAAATTGTCATCAATTTTCTCATTAGACACTTTGAACACAGAAGTATTATCATTAGCCGATTGGTGAGTGATCTCCTCATCAATATGCCAATTACCGAGTTCCTCTGGGAACATTTTACCAATGGAGAAGGAATGTGCTATGATCTTAGCTGGTGGGTGCAAGTTGCCTTAAAGCAGGCATGTCCAAAGTCAGGCCTGGGGCCCAAATGCGGCCCGTTTTCAAATTTTGACCGGCCCGCAGCTCAGTCTGTCATGCATCCCTGCCAGTTGGCCACTTCCCATACTGGATGGAGATGTTAGCTTGCAGGTTTACGGTTTGCCTGCCCTCCCTGCCTCTGTCCATCCCCCTGCCACCTGCCCAGCCTACCCACCCCCAACTCTGTTGCTGCAGCATCTTCCCCGATTCCTTGCATGTTATAGAGACTTGTCCAATGTCTGGCCCGGGGCCAAATGTGGCTGAATGGTTGGCCCCCACACATTTTCACCTCACCAAGTTTGGCCCTCCTTGCAAAAAGTTTGGACACCCCTGCCTTAAAGGTATAAAAAATGATAGGAATTTGGAGCACTCTTGAGCTTCAACACAGACTGCAACTGGCTGATACTGTGTTGTCCATGTGACTATGACCCCCACAATGGATGCAGACACTTAAAAGAGAATGAACCTGTGTGAGGTTAGGACAAGCTCCCTCCTCCTCTTTCCCCTCCACCTGCTTCCCAGATGATTTGGGCACGTCTTGTGCTTTAACAACTTTATTAATTTTAACAAATATATAAATCAAGTCTCCTTTTTCATCCTCCTGCCTCTTTTATGCAAATGTAGGTTTCAACCCAACAGTATCAAAAGTCCCGAACGGTTGGCCAGGGACTCTGAATAAACTCACCATAAGCAAGAAACTGTCCAGTCCATATCCTGGTCTACTCCTGGTGAGGTCTATTGGTCTTTGTAAAACACCCAGGCGATAACCTTTTCCCAAACTCTCTGGCCTGGGTCTCTTGTCATCGGTGGAGAGAAAGGCCTCACCTCGTACTGCTGGTCCCAGGGGAACTGCGTCATCTCTGGTTTTCTCGATTACACTGCGCTCGCACGCTCTCTCTAAGGGCCTTTTCACACGACCCCTAAGATCTGCTGGCCACTTAAATTCAGACCAGAGATCTTGGGGGTTCGTTGCTCTTCCTGCGTCCCCACCCCTCCACACTTCCTTGATCCTGTCTGCGTGAGGGGAGGGAGAAAAAAGGGGACAAAAGAATGCAGGCTCACCTCCGTTTGCCGGTCCAAGCCTCCCCAAAACCCGTCGTAGTCCTGATTCCTTCTCTTAAAGGGGCGGAGGCAAAAAAACAACAACAAACAGAAGCGAGGAGAGCCTGGCACTCACTCCTTTACATCCGGATCTGGGATTTTTCACCCTCCAAGAGCAGGTACCTGAAAAGTGCGCTGGGACGCGCTTAGGTGGGCGTGGACACACTTAATTTTCTGTAAACTCCGGAGCTGGTGGGAAAACAATTTTAAGCTCCAGAGCTGGGAGCCATTTGCGGCGGAGTTTAGGGGTCGTGTACAAATACCCTAAGAAGGCATGTTCCTTCTTTCTCCGTCCTCATTCTGCTGTTTCTCCTCAATATGCTGACTTCCAGGCCTTTTTGCTCTTCCACTCACACTCTGTTGCTTCTCTTGGTAGCTTGAAGGTCACCCGCTCTCCAGTCCAGCAGCCTTCCTTCACTACCTCTAACACAGGGGTGTCCAAGTTTTTGCAAGGAGGGCCAGATTTGGTGAGGTGAAAATGTGTGTGTGAGGGGGTGGGGGGATCATTCAGCTGCATTTGGCCCCTGGGCCTGTCTTTGTACAAATCTCTATAACAAGCAAGGAGGGAGGAAGGATGCTGCAGCAATGGAGCCAGGGTGGGTAGGCTGGGAATGTGGCTGGGTGGTGGTGGACAGAGGCAGGGAGGGCAGGCAAAACATAAAACTGCAAGCTGATGTCTCCATCCAGTATGGGGAGGGGCCAGTTGGCGGGGATGAGTGACAGGCTGAGCCAGTGAGGAGAAGAGGCCGCAGACCACTAGAAATTTGTAAACGGACCGCATTCGGCCCCCGGGCCTGACTTTGGACATGCCTGCTCTAACAGTTCTTCCTCCACCCATTCCTCTTCTTTTACCCAATACACCCTCTCTATCTTCTCCTCCTGCTCTTCTGCCCGTCCTCCTCTTCCTGGCCCTTCCTTTATACCTTCTGTTCCCGCCAGTCCTAACAACTCCCCTCCTCCCGGGCTTTTTCTTTCCTCCCAGTTCAAATCAGCCAGTCCCACTCTTCGGTCCAAAAGGAAGGAGCTTTCGCCTGCCGCTTCTCCTAAAGAGGACAGCACACCAATATCTGCCTTGTCTCTCTCACAACCTGTTATGATTTCTTGTGTTCCTGGCGGGAGAATGGGTTTCTTGGTTGAATCTTTGCTTTACTGTATATTTTCAGATACAAATTAATCTTTTGTTCTTTTCCTATTGTTATCTTCTATGGTTATTTATTTTACTATGGCTTCTTTCTTGTTCTAATTTTTAAACAAATGTTTATACCCTTTTTTTCTTCACTTATAATGCCATTGCTTGGCATCCGAAAGAAGCCCCTACCTGTGGCAAGAGAGCCTTATACTTGCCATCCCAATCTTTCTGACTGCCAACTGATGAAATTGCTGCTACCCTTTTATTTATAGTTCCTGCCCCTGGTACCCACTTGCCTGAATATTTTGTAATCCAAGCAACTGTCTTTCGCTCCAAACAAAAGTTCCAGACATGGTTCACTACTGCATCATCACATAATAAATGTTGAGTTCTTCAACTTCATCAGCATGACTCACCATGACACAGATGGAGACCCTGGAGATTTCTTAACTTAGGCAATTGGCCCCTAAAGGTTACAATTTTTGTGCAATAGGATTTTGGCTGCTGAGTCAGACTGTTTGTCCATCTAGCCCTGTGTCGGCGAACCTATGGCACGGATGCCAAAGGAGGTATTCAGAGCCCTTGCTGTGGACACCCGACATCGCTCCTTCACAGCCACTTGTATTCAGGTTAAATTGCTATGTTGGCACTTTGCGAAAAATTAGTGGGTTTTGAATTGCAGTTTGGTCTCTTGGTCTCTAAAAGGTTCTCCCTCACTGATCTAGCCCAACACCATCAACTCTGACTGGCAGTAACTGCTCCACAGAGTTTCAAATAAGATTCTTCTCTCTCTAGATTGGGGCAATAGGCAATAGCCTACTATGAACCTATGCTGGTAATTACTGAAATAATAGATCTTGTACTTAGAGGCAAGCCTCACTGGGTGTGATCACCATCGCACATAGTTTGACCCTCAGTAGGAGGCCTTCCTGGCAAGGCATCTGAGACTGCCAATGATGATTCATGTCAGGGCCAGTTTGTACAGTCTGCACCATCAGCTAAACAAGCTGTTCTACCCAGGGCCAATTTAGGCAACAGATGCAGGGAAAGCTGCTTCTGGAGGCTCTTTCACTCTTGCGGTACCCAAGCAGGAGCAGCAGTGGTGTGTTCGTTTTCATGGAGAAACATTCAAAGCACACAAAAAGACGTGGTACAGTCTGGGAAAAACTGTGGCACTCAATTCTGCATAAGGTTTTGTTTGTTTGTTTGTTTGTTTACCACAACCATCTAGCAAAAAAGCTACTCTGGGTAGTTTACATACATAGGCAAAATACAAAAACAGATTAAACAAGTTAAGGTGCTTTTACACGACCTCTAAAATGTGCTGGCAACTTAAATTCGGACCAGAGATCGTGGGGGTTTGTCCCTCTTCCTGTGTTCCCACCCCTCTGCACTCCATTGTTCCTGTCTGCATGAGGGGAGGGAGAAGAAAAGGGAGAAAAGAATGGAGGCTTACCTTCGCTCACCTCCAGCTGCCATCCAGAGCAACCCCGTAGGGATTCCTGTCTCTTAAAGGGGCAGCGGGGACAAAAAAACAAACAGAAGGCAAGGGGAGCCCAGCATTCACAGCTTTACAATCCGCATCAGAAGATTTTTTACCTCTGGAGACCAGGTACTTGTAAAAGTGCCCTTAAAATAGTAGTAAATAAAAACTAATCAATCAGACCAACACGAGGTAAATAATCAAATCATCATAATAAAAAAAATAAGCAAATAAGCACAAATACAATAAATCCCTTCTAAACCGAGCAAGCTTTGGGTCACCAGGATTCATCCTTGCTCCTGCTTTTGTCATACCAGTGGCTACGGCAAATGTGTGCCCAAGACTGCAGGATCAACCTGCTGCTTCAGGAACAAACTACATCACTGCCAGGATAATATTGTTAGCAGCACCCCAAATATTATCTGGTTAGATTTTTGGTGACTGAGTGCTCCTGATGATGCCAGCAAACCCCTGTTGGCGATTAATCACAAAACAAAGTAAGTTCATTTGCAAACTACTTGAAAAGCCTCTGCTGCTACAAGATGTTCCCACTTAAATAAATTCCCTCTTTGAATGACTATCTGCAATGGATTATTTGTGCCTGTGTCAAAGGAAGCTGCCCTCTCTCAGACTATGGTCCTAGATCTATTCATAGTGTTAACCTCTCTTGATCCCAAGGGGGTTTTATTTGCTAGAAAATATATATAGGGCAGTGATGGTGAACCTTTTAGAGACCGAGTGCCCACAATGCGATTCAAAACCCACTAATTTTTTGCAAAGTGCCAATACAGCAATTTAACCTGAATACAGGTGGCTGTGAAGGGGCGATGTCGGGTGCCCACAGAAAGGGCTCCGAGTGCCACATTTGGCACCCGAGCCATAGGTTCGCCAACACTGATATAGGGTCTCATTGTGGGCTGGTGTTTATCTAACAAAACTAAAGGAATCAAACCATTTCTTTCTGGTACACAGACAACTCTGAAAAACAAAAATCAGGCAATAGCTTTCTTCCAAACATCTTGAAAGTTATAGTACACAAACACAGATCATGTTTTGTATAGCCCGTCAAAGCCAGCACCTCCTCCCGCATCCTTTTCTTGTGGAATTTAGGATTAGAATCCAGGGCAAGAGAAAATCATTGTTCATGTTTTGGATTTCACATATGTTTTTACCTTGCACCGGTTTTATCTTGTAATTTACATTCCTCCAACTTGATTCCCAGGCTAAAGAGATTGGGTTGGGTTCATGCTTAGAGGAGTCCCACTGACACCAAAGGAACCAGAGCTCAGAAAGGTTTCTGGAAAGGGACGCTCTTGAGATCCTCCTGTCAGTGTGATGAAAGCTCAGAAAGGTTGCCTTTCCATACCAGAGCCTTCAGAAGCCATGCTGTGAGTTTCAGAGAGCTCCACCAAAGGCAACGACTCGTCCAAGCTCTGGTGGTAATGAAGTCCCATTGATTTTGATAGAATCATAGAAGAGTGAAGTTGGAAGGGGCTTATAAAGCCATCAAGTGTGATTCCCTGCTCAATGCAAGAATGCTCAACAAGAATGCTCAATCTCCAAATAGCATAGTCCTGAATCAAGCTGGAATCCCTAGCATGTACACTTTATTGAAACAGCGACGCCTACGCTGGCTTGGACATGTTGTGAGAATGGATGACGGTTGGATCCCAAAAGATCTTCTATATGGAGAACTAATGCAGGGAAAGCGCCCCAGAGGGAGACCACAGCTGCGGTATAAGGATATCTGTAAGAGGGACCTGAAGACCTTGGGAATGGACCTCAACAGTTGGGAAACTCTGACCTCCGATCACACTGTCTGGAGGCAAGAGATACAGCATGGTCTACATAAATTTGAAGAGGCATTTGTCCAACAGGCAGAGGAAAAGAGGCAGGCACGGAAAGAACTAAACTCGAGGACCGGGCAAGAAACAGAATACATCTGCCCCCAGTGCGGTAGAGACTGCCATTCCCGAATTGGTCTATTTAGGCACACTAGGTGTTGTTTTTAGGATCTCTACTCCAGGCATGATACCATAGTCTTTCAAGACTGAAGGATGCCAATGAATGAATGAATGAATGAATGAATGAATGAAGTTGGAAGGGGCTTATAAAGCCATCAAGTGTGATTCCCTGCTCAATGCAAGAATGCTCAACACCATCTAAATCACTGCCCAAAAAGTTTGTTCGTACGTGTAATTCCCCCCCCCCCCTTTCCGGCAGCCGGAAAAAAAAAAAGAAGAAATTGTTTTGACTGGAATAATGAAAGCCTTTTTGGTTTTGTCCTTCTTAAGCAAGCAAAGCACCTCCTCAGAATCAGGTGACATGATTATAAGGCACCCCTGAGACAAGTGGGATTTGATACCATCTGTAGCCTGGCATTTGCTCTCATGCAACAGCCAGGGAAAGGAATATTGATCAATTGAAATAATTTTCCTTTCACAGCTGACGAAAGTTCATATCAGCGGCACGGTTGAGGTTAATTATGACAGGTACTTGGAAAGAGTTGTACACCAAGTAATGCTGTGCGTTCCTGTTCTCTCGCTGGGAAATATGCAAGCAAATGGAAACAAGGGGAATCCAGTGGGAAGACTCCCTCGCCAACGCATGGAGAGATGGCGCAAGGTCACCTTCTCTTCTGCAGCCCCCCTTCCTCTAAACAGGGCACAAGTTACAAAAAATAGTTTATGAAGAGGGCTGCATCTGAGATTTAAGGCAAGATCTTCCCTCCAAGTCACCAAGTCACCAAGCTAACATTTAAGAGGACGGGTTTCTAAATAGTACATGCATACCATCCTGTGCCAATTTTTTTGCCTCACAGGTTTTTAAATGTTTTTTGTTTTACTGCTATGCAAAAGATCTGACTGAGCCATGAGTCCCTTAAGGGGATCAGAGATGCAAAAGTAGCAAGAATCATAAGAGCAATAAGAATTGTCTTTGCAAAATATTGGAAAAAGCCAGAAACACCAAGAGAACAGGTACTGATGACTAAAATTCTTGAAACTGCTGTAATGGATGAATTGTCAGAATGTCTTAGATGTATTGCGGAAAGAGAAAAACCAAAAATGTTGGGGAAAGTTTTATATGTGGTTGCACAAAAGGCAAAGTAACTGAATGTAAAATACGATGACAGCCAGAAACTGTTTTGCTGTATAAAGTATGTAAGTCCGAACTAAATTGTATATATATCTGAAATATGATAGTAATGAATTGTAAAGTACCCTGGCAAACCTGCATCCCCTTATTTTTCCCTTATCCAAATTGTACCCCTTTTCCTGTTTGTCCCCTACGTGTCCCCTACTTTGAAAAAATAAAATAAAAAAGAGATGCAAAAGTATCTCAAGGATTTACTGTTTAATCCAGTAATGACCACCGTTTGGGTAGAGGATGTGTTCTTTTAAAAATATATCATAAAAAGAGTCTGCCCGCTGGCTTACAATGAAGTAATGAGTATTTTAAACCCTGCTGCTAGCCTTTAGAGACCTTTACACATTTTATTTCAGTTCCACAAGGTTTGCCCAGCTAATGTTTAACACCTTGCTGAATTCTGTGGGCCACAGAATTTTATTTCTTTTTTTCTCGCCCCCCCCCAGTGCACCCCTCTATTTCGCCACGAATGACTACATCCCAGGTGACCAGCAGTCAGGCTTCCAGCAAGAAATTTACCCAAAGGATGACTAAGTAGAAGGAGGTCAGATCCTTTGGAATTTCTGCATGATAAACTTTGGAGACCAAAGGGTCAAGTGCTAAAGAAATAATTAGGATGCGTGTACCAGCAAATCTAGATCAACCATTATACAGTACCCTGAAGAAAACCTCTGGCCTCGGTTCTTCAAACAAATCCTCCTACGGCTCCCCAAAGGAGAAAACACACCTGCTTTGTCTACTAATCCAAAATGCCTTGGCACTCACCTTAAAGCAGATGGAGGCCATGGCATGTAACCTGTTTCCTAAACAGGCTGGGCAGTATTATAGCAGAGGCCACCCACTCCAGTCCTGCTGCTCCTTATTTCTGCCCCTGCCTTTCCCGCCCCTAAAATCCTGCTGGGAAATAGGAAGCTCTGTATGGGCGTAGTGTGTGAGGGTTCTCGGCAGTGCACTGGAGTGGAATTCTGCCGGGAAATCAGTACGTTGTGTTGGGGGATGCTCAGATAACCCCAGAACTGCACAGCTGGGAGGGATCTGATGGATCCTCATGGGGAGCGAATTTCAAGGGGACACAGTGGGGAATTGAACTCCCAACCTCTGGCTGCACCTTAACCCTTGAGCTATCCAGCAGTTATTTTTCTATGAAACTCCTGGTAAGACAAGTCACCCACAACAGGGTGCAACTTAAAATCTGTTGTGTGAAACCAATGCTACTGCAGAGGAAGACACAGAAGACTTCACCGTGGCCTTAAATATCCCATGATATTTTTTTTAATACCCCAACGGCCAGGCTTATTTTCAATATGGTAAAGCCTGCATATTGCTGGGGTCAGTAATATGGATTTTGATGGGGCGTTGAGAGCTCTGAGTGAGCCCACAGACCAGCTAGAAGAAATATTACTGACAGGAACGGCAATCAATGGTGAAAGAATGGAAACCCTCACCAGGACCTCTTACCTCTTACTGTTAGGTTTTTCAATGGCGTGCCTTGTGATTCTTGGGCGCTTGTTTACCCAAACAAAGGGGAATCACCAAATCTTCCTAACCTTGGCAATGATGTTGCAATACTGCAAACACGCAAAGATCCAAAGAAAACCATACAGCTCAGGGAGAGTATCAGCAGCACTAATCAAAGAGATTTCACTTGGCCTGTTAGTGGGTTGGATTAGAAAGACACCGCACAAAGAGCACTTTCTCAGTGTCTTTGAAAATGGCTGTCATTTCTAGTTACTTTTAATCTCTTCCTGCAGAGGCCGATCATTTATTGAACACCAGAGTTCTTTTATTAGTCTGAATGCTTAAGCACCCTGCCCCCAAAATGTCACTACTTACTCTTCAAAGGGAATCCCCTAAACAGATCCTTCAGCTTCTGTTTAGATCATGATCCTAACATCTCTCCATCACCACCACCACCACCACCACCACCACTACTACTACTACTACTACTACTACTACTACTACTACTACTACTAC
>JAHTLZ010002408.1:907-13330 GCA_023846285.1 Phrynocephalus versicolor
AAGTTTTTTCCTGTGCCGCCCGTGCCGCTTGCTTGCGCTTTGGCGGCCGGCGGCGAGACTGGGCTTTTTGCGGCGGGCGAGTCCCACCACCACACCAGAGCATCCCAGGACGGAGGAGGGGGGAGGCCGGGCGGGGACCTCCAGAAACCACCCCTCTGGTAGGTGCCCTGAGGCACGGCAGGCATATTTCTGCCTGCTTTTTGGCCGGGAACCGGGCTTTTTAACTTTTAAAAACTTTTTTTCTGTGCCGCTTGGCATCACGCGCGATCGCGCGATGCAAGTAACGAGCACGACAAATCAGACCAAATTGTTCGTTCATCGGTTCGAGCTCGAAGTCTGGCGGAGTAATTCCCGTTACCGTTTCCGTAGAGTAACGGAAACGGAAATACCGCTAAGTCGTGCCCATCTCTACCCAAGACATCGGCAACTTGATCCCATTATTACAGGTCCCCCACTAAAGGAGAAGGGCTGCTGCCCCTCAGGACTGGCCTAGAGAACAGGAACCATCAAGAGCTGTGAGGAGGGGCCTTGAGGTTGCCCACGGCAGGTAGTGGCCATACAGCCAATGCACAGCTCACTGTTGCTCCGGAACGGGGAGGAATTTGCATTTCTCTTTCAATCAGAAAATAATGTTCTGCAGTGACAGACCTATGTTAGTCCGTGTGAATCTCCACCTCACTCAGGCCTCTTGTGTGGGGACAGTCTTCCAGGTGACGCATCAGTGGCTGTGTTTAGTTCCTCTGGCGCACTTGGGTCTTTGGGGAGCTTCAGAGCTCTCTCTCACACGCACAGGCCTTTGGCTTTGGCAAGGGTCTTTCCCCCCGATTTACTTTTAGCTGCTTGAGATAACCCAAGATCATGGGGAATTCTATGGGGCACTTAATGGGGGTGATATAGAGTTGTACTCCAAAGAGTACACGGTGGCGCCATCTGTCAAAAGAAAAAGCTAAACGCTGAGTAATAAAATCCACCAAATGATTGATCTCTTGCATTAAAGGGGGACTAGGAAAAGAAGAGCAATTTTGTATATGGGCAAGCCTGCGTTTGGTGCATTTTTCATGTCACATAAAGATGGAAAATCACCTCTTCTGGCTGTAGATTCCAGATATCTTTCAGCGGCTGTAATTCCGGCAGGACGCGTACCAGTTTCTAACAAGCGAATAACCCCCCACGGACGTATGGGCGAAAGCAATTGGATGGCTCAGAAATCATTCCCTTTGATTCCCCCCCCACCCCCGGCCAAGAGGCCTGCCAGCTCTCCTGTGGGTGCCTCGTTGTGGCCAGAAAAAAAGGAAAAAGTGTTCTGCTTATATACCGTCCCATAACACTTCAAGTAGTCTCCAGGCGGGTTACAGTTTTTTAACTACAGTGTGCAGCCCACCCACCCACCCCCCGGCAAGCTGGGTACTCATTTTACCAACCTCGGAAGCATGGAAGGCTGAGTCCACCATGAGCCGGCTGCTACCTCGGAATGAAACCCAGGTCGTGAGCACAGTTTTACCTTCAGCACAAGCATTTAACCACTGCGCCATGAGGCTGTGGTTAAATTTCTGCATTTCTGCAGGCTGAGGTGGTGCTGTCAGGCCATGGGAGAGACGAGATTGTGGCCGTGAAGAGGTGCAGAAGATGTGGGGCCATTATTCCAATGAGAGGAGGGGCGGAATGCCCCGGGATGGGACGGGGTACCAGCTGCAGGTCCCAGGAGGAAACAAGTCACTTTTCCAAGTGGTGGGGGTCCCCCCCAACTTGGGACCAGAACCTGGCTTGATCCAGCATCTCATTCTGGAGCATCCTTTGACTAGCCAAGCTGGCTTGTACTCTGTCTCAGTGGCATTGCTGGCCACGGAGGCATACAGATGCCACGCCACCGCTGATGGGCTAGAGAATCATAGAATCATAGAATCATAGAGTTGGAAGAGACCTCAAGGGCCATCTAGTCCAACCCCCTGCCATGCAGGAACCCCCATCCCAATATTTCTGACAGATGATGTGCTTAATGATCAGGCTCTTTCCTTGTGATGCAGGCGCCCATCTGCCTTATGGGGCTGTTGATTGGCGAGCTGAGGTGAACGAGATGCTGGGCATTCAAGCCCCTCAAGTACGATGTGACTGCAAAGCGCCTTGGCCCCCTTCTGTGCCGTGGGGCTCGGGAGGGTTCTGGGGCTCACCCAGGGCTCTGTTCCCTTTGAAGGAGGGGCTCAGGAGACCTTGCAGCATTTCTGTGAGGTGTGGCTCATTTCCACAGGGAGGCAGGCGGAGGATAAGTGGACAAGGCCCGCACACTTCACAAATGCTCCCCTTTTTAGGAGAACCCTGCGGAGCTGAAGGATTCCTTGCCGGGAGGGACAGCCACACTCTGCCCGCCTCCTGGCCCATTCCCACTGCAGGAGGCTGAAAAGGACCAGGAGCAGGGCCCTCCGAGGACCTGAGCAGATCCAAGAGAGGCATTGGCACGACACCTGGGAGGAACTCTCAGGGTCAGGGCGGGCAGGAGATGAGCCCAACCGCCTCTCCAGAAGGAAGAGGTGAGGCTTCCCAGAAAGGGGTGACCAGAAGCCGGAGGTGCCGGGAGAGAGGCTCTCCCTGAGGCTTCCCTGCTCAGGCACAACACGCCCATCCTGGGGTTTCAGGGCCAAAACCTGAGCACAGAAGGAAGGACCTGGCGATGTCACAGAGACAGGTCAGGCCAGGGACAGCCCGGCAGATTCCAGGCTTGGCACAACGGCTGTTGCCAGAGGCTCTGCCCTAAGAAGGCAGATACAACAGGGCAAAGGTGGGCCTCTTCTTGACTGGCACCCAACGGCACCCTGAACTCTGGGCTGGTGTGTCCAAAGGCTGCAGGGGGTGGGGGTGGGGATGTGGGATGGGGGGGAGGACCAAGGAGAAACCTGGGTTTCAGTGTGCTTGGGGCCTGTTATGCCAGCTGCTGCAGCACCCGCAGGTGCCAGGCACCCATCCTGAACCATCCTGAGCCCCGTGGGCCCAGCGTCAGTGGCAGAACATGTGGGGGACCAGCCTTTGAGACGACTTGCAGAGGAAAGGCCCTCCTCCTCCTCCTCCTCCTCTGGATCTACTTGCCCTGTGACTTGTTCCCCCCTCTGGTGATCCAGAGGAGGATCATAGAATCATAGAATTATAGAGTAGGAAGAGACCTCATGGGCCATCGAGTCCAACCCCCTGCCAAGCAGGAACCCCTTCACAATATTTCCGACAGATGGCCATCCAGCCTCTGCTTAAATACCGTCAAAGAAGGAGACTCCACCACCCTCCGTGGCAGCATATTCCACTGCCGAATAGCTCTAACTGTCATGAAGTTCTTCCGAATGTTCAAATGGAATCTCTTTTCCTGTACAGTAGTTTGAAACCATTGCCCCGAGTCCTAGTCTCTGAAGCCATGGAGAACAAACCTGTTCCCTCTTCAATATGACATCCTTTCAAATATTTAAACATAGCTATCATATCCCCTCTCAGTCTTCTTTTTGAAAGGCTAAACATTCCCAGTTCCCTAAGCCGTTCTTCATAAGACATCTCTTCCAGGCCTTCAACCATCCTAGTCGCTCTCCTCTGCACCCACTCGAGGTTGTCAACATCCTTTTTAAACTGAGGCGCACAGAACTGGACACAGTACTCTAGGTGGGGTCTGACCAGAGCAGAATAGAGTGGCACTATCACCTCCCTTGATCTAGACACTATGGTTATGTTGATGCAACCAAGAATCGCATTGGCTTTCTTGGCCGCCGCATCACACTGCTGGCTCATGTTCAATTTGTGGTCCACCAAGACCCCCAAATCCCTTTCACAGGTACTATTCTCTAGCCAAGTGTCCCCCATCTTATATCTGTGCAATTCATTCTTTCTACCTAGATATAGCACCCTACATTTCCCTAGGGTGGATCGCTGTTCCGTCCCCTGAGAATCTAACCTCATCCATCTTTCCTCACTGATTTTAGAGACCCTTCGCAGCCGTTTCCATCTCTGCGGGCAAAACTGCTTTGGCTCTGCCTTCCGAAATCAGGAGCCTCCAGGCCAGCTCATCTGCTTCTAGGATCCGAACCTGAAGGACCAAGGTATGCCTCCGCACAGCCGGCGCCGAGTTCTTGCTGGAAGCCTCGGTTTTATCCATGGGACAGGCTGGGCTGGTGACCTTTCTAGAATACTGGCCACCAGGATGTTCTTTGCTGTTAACGTCCCTGGGCTTGGCCTGAACTTGATCGAATGTTGGCCTATTTAAGCTTTCTGAATTCTTCTCCTTCCCCGCAGGGCTTCTCTCTGCCGGAGCCTCCATGATGCCCCTTTACACCGCCTTACGTGACATGTTTTTGCCTTGGCTTGGCTTTTGGGGGTCCGTGCCCTGAGCTGTTCTCTTTCTGCTGCATTGGCTTCCACTGGCTTCCTGTTCGGGCATGATTCGCCTCTTGCCCTGGTGTCAGTTTCTGAAGCAATGGAGGTGACAGATCCCCCCCCCCAAAAAAAATAAGACCGTCAAAGCAAGACATGCAGTGATTCCACGTCACAAGCAAAGCAGGAAGGCCCTGCAGCTTGGGGTCTGCAGACACGCACCCATGCTTATTTTTTGGGAAGGCAGAAGGCAAAAGACCTGGTGGGGTGGGGGACCATTAGGATTTAAAATGCCAACACAGATCAGCAAGAACAGGCTGAACCACCATGGAGAAGCAGATACTCTGCTGGTGCGTTTCAAAAGCTTTCTGTTGTTAACTATTTATCTATTTATCTATTATTATCTATTTATCTGTTTATCTTCATAGGGAACCTGATGTGGCTCACAACAACTCGAGTTATGAAAAAAAAAACACCATCGACAGCTTTAAAACATCATATGAATATCTTATTTCTTTTTTTAAAAAAAGCTCTGTTGAGATTTAACTTATTTATTTAATTATTTATAATATGCTTATCCTGTCTTGCTCCTTGAAAAGGAGCCAAGGTGGCTGCCATCTTTAAAAAGACAATACTTACAAGCTGTAAATGGGAAGCAACATTTATATATTTTTAAAAAAAAAATCAGTGGTAAAACACATTTAAAGCAGCAGAGCACAAGATTAAAACCAAGATTAATACCAAATTTAGAACATGGACCATTTGTGAGTAAATAACAAGTAATAGAGGTCAATAGAAAAAAAAGTATGTGGGAGAAAAGGAGAAGAGAAGAAGGGAGGTGCTTCATAATCTACCTGGCTGAAGGTGTGTGTGGAGGGGAAGAGAAACTTGGTCCCGTAGAGAATCCCAGGTCCCACAGGCTGCAGTTCAACAGGGAAATGGACAGACACAGCAGGAGAGGTTTGAAAATTCCCTGTTGGCTAAAGGATGGTGGGGTTTGTAGTCCGAGCTCTGCTGCAAAGGAAGGCATGAAGGCTGGTTGTTGGCGTCCCTACCCGAGAGGCAGAGAAATGGATAGTGTGGCTCATTAAAGTCTGAAGTCGTCGGATAAATTAAACATGGCCCCTGATCGCTCAAAGAGAACTCGTGTCCCTGAATCATTGAAATGGTTTGCTCTTCCAAACGGAAAAGGGCCACTGCGCTTCTTCCAGCGAGGAGGCCCTGGACTCCCCGCCCGGCTCTCCCTTCTGGCGGCCGCTTTCCAGAAGAATCCAGAAGACGGGATCATAGAATCATAGAATGGGGACGTTGGAAGGGGCCTCGAAGGCCGTCAGGTCCAACACACTGTTCAGGGCGGGAATCCAAACCCAAGGAGATCAAATGGTGGTTTTCTAAGTTTGTCTTGAATGCCTCCAGTGTTGGAATCATAGACTCCTAGACCTGGTAGAGACCTCAATGAGGGCCATCCAGTCCAACCCCCTGCCATGCAGGAAACCCATCACAATATTTCCGACAGATAGCCCATCCAGCCTCTGCTTAAAAACCTCCAAAGAAGGAGACTCCACCACCCTCCTTTGGGACAGCATATTATTCCACTGCCGAACAGCTCTAACCGTCATGAAATTCTTCCTAACATTCAAATGGAATCTCTTTTCCTGCAGTTTGAAACCATTGCCCCGAGTCCTAGTCTCTTAAGCCATGGAAAACAATCCAGTCCCTTCATCAATGTGACATCCTTTCAGATATTTAAACATAGCTATCATATCCCCTCTCAGTCATCTTTTTGAAAGGCTAAACATTCCCAGCTCCTTAAGCCGTTCCTCATCTCTTCCAGACCTTCAACCATCCTGGTTGCCCTCCTCTGCACCTGCTCGAGGTTGTCAACATCCTTTTTAAATTGAGGCGCACAGAACTGGACACAGTACTCCAGGTGGGGTCTGACCAAAGCAGAATAGAGTGGTACTATCAACTCTCTTGATCTAGACACTATGCTTCTGTTGATGCAACCAAGAATTGCATTGGCTTTCCTGGCTGCTGCATCACACTGCTGACTCATGTTGAATTTGTGGTCCACCAAGACTCCCAGATCCCTTTCACAGGTACTATGACTCTTCAGGTCATGGGTTCTGTTGTCGTACTGCTCTAACAGTTAGGAAAGTTTTCCTGATACCCAACCGAGATCTGGCTTCCTGTAATTTGAGCCCATTGTTGCCAGTCCTACACTCTAGGCTGGGTGTGCAATAGAACAGTTCGTGCCCCTTCTCTGTAGGACAGCCCTTCAGATATTTAAAAAGTGCTGTCCTATCACCCATCAGTCTTCTTCTCTCTAGGCTAAACATGCCCAATTCTCGTCCAGGTATTTGCACCACATGGCTGCGATGCCATACAACAAAAGTATGCAAAGTACCACTGAAAACAGGAGACATTTGCCTTGCGTGTCGGCATCCTGAATCAGTGGCCAGAGTCAGAGTCTTGGGGTGATCAAGAACAGGACAGCTCTGCCTTTGGTCTTTTCAGGCATCCCATGGCTTGCATATTAAAAGCCCCAGAAGGCTTGTTTGGCCAGCAAAGGGGCTCCCCTGCCGCCACCCCTCCCCTTGCGAGTCCAGGCTTTGGGAGGGGGGCAGGGCAAGGCAAGGAGCTCTCTGCTGCTACTTCCTCCATGCCCTTGACAGCTCCTTCCAGCCAGAAAGAACAAGCTGTCCCTCTTGGGTTTCCGGGCGTTTTGAAGAGGAAATCCTGCCCTACTTAGGCTGTCAGCCTGGACGGAAGATGCTTTAAAGAAGAAGCAAGCAAGAAAGAAAGATCAATTCTTGCAGAAACTTAGAAGAGGCTTATTTATTTGTCTGTTTGTCTGTTTATTTATCTGCTGCCACTTTGCAAGATAGATCGGCATCCTTCAAAAGCCTCATGGCTGCCTGAGGAACAAGGGCGGCTATGGCTCATTCCCTTCATCTTGGAACAAGAGTCCAAAGGAAGGAGACACGCCAAGGCAGGGGGGATCCTGCCAATCTACGCTGGTTGTCAGACAAGAATTCTTCCTTGAACAGTAGAGGGCAAAGTGGAAGGCAGCTTGGCCAGAAAATGTGTGTGTGTGTGTGTGTGCGTGTGTGTGCACGCGCGTGCGCGCTTATTTTGAGAATATTGGAGCTAGGGGTGGCCCAGGTATCACCTTGGAACTTGACAAAGGTGGTTGCTTCACATCCGTTTTGTCTCTGTAAGTATTGCACTTTGGACCAGTACAGAAAAATCTTACTTCATGTCTGTTGTGCAACAGCTGAAATTTGTCTCGACCACGCCCCCGGAACGGGAGCTAAGCAAGACAAATCTGTACCTGGCACTGGGTTGGGTATTCTCTTGTCACAGTTAGTTCCCGGTTTCTGTTCCGAAACAAGGGACATGATGTAATAGCCTATCACGCAACAACCAGTGTCCACCTAGTGGTCAGCGGCCGAAGTGGCATTCAACGTTAGTTTCGCTATGGGAAACACCATGCAGCGCAAATGTTTATTAAAGAAAGTACTGAAAATTCTGAAACCCCCCTCCCCACACCCAGACCTGTCAAAAAGCCCCAGCTGGGAGGTAGGGCGAGGGGGCAAAAGGCAGAATGGAGCGTGGGGCGGGGAAAACCCTGCTCTTTTAAGCCTTTCACCCCCCCCCACATACCAGCTGGGACTTTTTGATAGGTTGCGGTGGGGGAGGGGCAACCCCCTCTCCGAACCTGTTCTATCAAAAAGCCCCAGATAGTAAGTAGGTGGGGATCACAAGGAAGAAGGAAGGAAGCAAAAGTAAATTGAAGCTGTTTTTGAATGTACCTCTGCCTCCTTCTTTCTCCCGTACTCCCCCCTCCTCCCAGGGCAGTTTTCTGGATAGGGAGGGCTGTTTGCAGTGGGGGCTGGCCCCACTGCCCATAGCACTCCCTGTCCAAAACACCCCCCGGGAGGAGGGGGGTAGCAGGGGAGAAAGGAGCAGTCAGGGAGGGAATTTACTTCTGCCTGGCTGCTCCTTTCCTCCTACCCCCTGCCTCCCAGCTAGGATCAAGCTGTCAAAATCAGCTGGGAGGTGCTGGGGAAGAGGCTTTTGAATACCCCACCACACCAGCTAGAGCACTGGTGCCGTGGGGGATTTGTTTCATTTCATATTGTTTCATAAGTAACATGTTTTTTTTTTAAAAAAAATCATTACAACACGAAATGAAACACAGGGATCGGGGATGAAACACAATGAAGTGAAACACAAATTTTCCATTTTGTGTCCATCCCTACTTTCAAATATTGCCCTTTTAATGATGTAAGCCATCTCTTGGGCACTTTTAAAGAGAAAGGTCGGGTAGACATATTTTAAATAAATACGTTAAAAAAGTATGGTGCAACAGTGACATCAGGGATGTCAAAACAGACGAAGAAATAGAAAAGATGTTATTAACAGCTAAAATCAGTTTTCTTAAATTATTTTTCCTTTCTGGAAGTTGGTCTTTGAGGCTGAGGCACAGCAAAGCATCTTTGGCCCCCGAGGTGGCATAAAGGTGCATGCACGTTTACACATGAACATGCGTGTGCACACACACACACACACACACACACACACACAGAGAGAGAGAGAGAGAGAGGGGGAGAGAAAGAGGTTTCGTTTCCTCTTAGCAAGAAAATCACATCTTTGTGGCCTCCCCAGCTTTCCACCTCCTGTCTGTCACAGAGCCCACTCAGTGCTCGTTAACACAAAGAACAGTGACATTTCATACATTCTAAATGTAATTTGTGGGAAATGTTTGCCAATTGGAACGGCTGCGCAAGTTGAAAGAGTGAAGACAGTCTCCCTCTGGGCCGTGAGCAGTGAAGCGGAGGGTAGGGAAGGAGGCGAGCGGAGGCTCCCCTCACCCCCCCCATCACCACCATTGCTCCACAGCTGCTGCAGCAGCAGCCAGGATGGGATTGTGGGATGGCCACGGGCACGGTGGCCTTTCCACCACCCTGGGTGCCGTGGGAAGTGAGGGTGGGTGGGTGTCTTTGCTCCACTGCAATACCCGTGCCTCTTTCCCTCGCTTGCTCTAGCCATCAGGCTCACAGACCCCCTCCCTGGGCTTCCACCTAAGTGTCCATCTGGCATGAGAACAAGCCCCAAGCGGAGGCTGGGAGGCCCCTCATACCTGCATGGAGGCCACCAGAGTCACCTACAGCTCCCAGGTGAAGCCACAGGGATGCCGCATCAGCCTAGCTGTCAAGTTTTGCCTGCTCCCGCCCAGGATGGGAGGAGAGAGGCAGAGCGCGTGGGCGGGTGGTGGTGGGGGCTCTCTCTTTTAGGGGGCCCCTCCCCCACCTGCTCCCCCTTTCACCCCTCCCCCACTCAACTGTGGTAGACAGAGGACCCCCCTCCTCCCCAGCAAGAGCGACCCCTCCCCTCCCAAGCCCCCTTGGCAACGCTCGCTGCCTGCCTTTCCATCAGCTCGGGCTCGCCGTGCCTGCCTACCTGCCTGCCTGCTTGGCCGATGCCGATGGGGGGGGGGGCTCTCCTTCTGCCTCCTTCCCTCATGGCCTGACTCACTGTGGGGGTTCGCTCTCTGATCTTTGACTGTTGCCGGAAGAATCACTTGCACACTTTGGAAATTCTTGAAAAATAAACGAACTTTTATTTAACATATCAAGTCTCAGTTGTTCTTTGTTCTTTGTGTTACATATATCTCCAACGGGAGTCAATACAGGTAATTCAAAACGTGGGTCGAATGAGTTATCTAACAACAAATTTCTACTCTGTAACTCTTCACCTCTTATTTGGGAGGGGCTTTCCGTGGCAGCCCTTGGTGACCTCTGCACTGGCTCCCGCAACAATGATGCTGCACGTTTTGGGGGATACTCCACCCCCAGCCGGGGATCCATCCCCCGCTGGATTAGGATCGGGACTCTTTCTCTTTCCTTTTATTTCCAGAGTATCGACATCTCTCGATACATGAAGGCTATATCTAGGTGTCGGGAGAGGCAATCCTGTGTTTACTTTTCTCCACACCTCTGTCTTCCTTGGTACCCCCTCCCTAACGTCCTTAACGGTTCCCCATCCACGCGCAAATCCCCCCTCCCCACTGGGCTCGGGAGCTACTTCCTGCCTCTCGGTCTGCACACTGGCCTCTCTGTATAGCACTCTGCTTATTCTCTCTTCAGTCTGCACGCCTACTCGCCTGACCTCCTTCTCCAAATCTCTATTCACCTGTACGGCGGTATGCCAATGCAGTCTCATTGGCATACCTCCAAATCTTCCCCCGACCTGTACTTTCTTATCTCTTCCTATACGTGTCCAATTCTCTACCTGAACTCCTCTTTCCCTCGACTCCTTCCTAAACATTCTCCCTCCTTCGGTTGGGGTGCTTAAATCTTTAGTTTCAATACATAACCCTTCTATCTCTTCCTTTAACGCGTCCCAGGTTATCACTTTATTGATGACTGCCAAAAACCCTGTAGTGATCCTTGAAGGAGTCCATCCCTTTTTTGGCACTTCCTCGCTTCTAACATCCACATCTTCTACTCCACTACCTGGTTCCAGTTCTTCTGGTTCTTTCCTATTGACTCTATGTACATGTTCTTCTTTCTTGATCCTCTGTGTTCCATGTGCGGGCAAACCGACGCCAGTAGTATCCTTCTCCCCCTCACACTCACCTCTTCCTCCTCCTCCTCCTCCTCCTCCTCCTCCTCCTCCTCCTCACTGTTGTCGCCGCCATCTTGGGAGCCTGCCAGGCAACATCCGGGGAACAACAGCCCCGCTCCTCATTGCCCTGGCAACAGAGCCCACTGCCTTCCCTCCTGCTTAAAAGGGACATGGCTCAGAAAGAAGGGGTGCATTGGTTCCTCTTCCGACCTGCCTCCTTCCCTGCCTCCACCGAGGGAGCCCCTAGCTGCCTCACGATCTTCCTTCCACCCTTGCTTCTCTCCCGGGACATTTCCAGGAGAATAAAATCCAGGAAGAGGGAGGGGAGAAAGGGTGAAAAACGGGATTTTCCACCCAAAATGGGAGGGTTGACAGGTATGGGTATCAGTGAGCTTCAGTCTACTCTGGGTGGCAATGCATGCCCCATCCAGGCTTTGAGGGGCTGAGTCAAACTCACAGACACATACACTATGGGCATGGAACAGGAGACACACAACCTGGAAACAGAAACTGGACTGCGGCCCTGCTAGACACCTTGATGGCAGCTGTGGCTTAGGAATAGGCCCATTGAAGGAGTGGGGTTTGGTGATCAGCTCCTTTGTAAGTTCAGGTGAGGGATTCCTGTCCTGCCATTTTTCTTCTCCTGCATGGCAACTTTCAGGTCTTGTGCAATGTCCTGATACATTAAAAAGTTTTGAAAAAAGTTTCTGTACTTTGCCATTCTTGAACTCCAGTTTGTGTCCATTAATTCTTCGATGGCAGACTGTGCTTCAAGATGGAGCCCCTCAACAAACAAGGGATCCAGGAGAACCCTCACTCTCTGGGCTGTGCTTCTCAGAGGGAATATCACCCGTCTTAGGCTGCTATCTCACTTGGAGAAGATCCTGATCTTCTGAAGGTCCAGATTTTCCTCTTCCTCCCGTCACGTGACTGAAGATGTGGGATAGCAGTTCCCACGTACAAAGGTGTGATTGCCAGCTGGCTGGCGCTAGGAGGGTGGGGGGAATTAAAAAAAATAAAAAACAGTGCCAGACCAGCCAGGTAGAGCAAAGCAAGCAAGGATGGAGTTGAATGTTGGGGTTGTGAAGGTTGAGGTGGTGGGGAGACCATTGCACAACAGAAAGCCTTTCCTTTCCTGTTGCACAGCCTTTTTTGGGGGGGGGAATCACATCTCCTGCAGAAAATGAGGTGTGTCGGGAAGATTGATGGGGGTGGCAGTGAATGTGAAGAGGCTGAGGCAGAGCACTGAGGCAGGAAGCGCTCTGCACAGAAGCATTAAAAATGTTCCCCTTTAAGTGCCACTGAGAAGTTTTTATTCCTGACATTTGCTGCTACCAGACCCTTGTAACTTCCTCATTTGTTATTCATGACTGGACATAAAAAAGGTTCCAGAGAAGGTTTTACGAGGAGCACAGTCAAAATTCCAAAGAAATGGCCTCCCTGAATGGGTTT
>JAHTLZ010002409.1:0-15951 GCA_023846285.1 Phrynocephalus versicolor
AGGAGATGGTTGATGTGCCAGCAAGGCAGTTTGGACTTAGGGTGACCTCCTAGCCGAGATAAGTGGTGATCACGCAGCCTCTCCAAGCTGTATCTTCTGGGATGGCCCATCACGAAAGGACTGGACCCACCAGAGTACAGAGCCCTTACTCACTCAACTCAAGAGTCATCCCAGAGGGACATCATGGTTGGTGATATCAGAGGCCACAGGAGAATCCAGGAAGACCAGCAGGGCATCCACTACAGTTTCAGTGCCTTGTAGAAGTCTAAAACCTCAGTTTAAATGAGTCCAGGTTACCGGCTTCTTCCAAAAGGGCCTGCAAGTGAACAGCTACCACAGAACTGAAGACGTTTTAGTTTAGTTCAGCTTTTGTTGCCAGCGTGTTTGTGTATACATCCCATTTCCAAATATATTTTTTTCGAGTAGCTCACTAGAGTAACAAGGTATCAACATAAAGATGCAACAGCCAGTGTTGCATAAAACATCTTAATGTCAACGTACATCTTGGTCAGGCAGTGAAAACCCTTAGACTTGAATTTCATTAAGCAAATGGAAAAACAATTCCATAGGAAAAGAACAGTCCAAATCTTTAGAAATTCCAGATTGGCTAATAAACTCTAAATGGTTAACCTAAATCAGCAGCCAAAGGAGGGAGTAGAAAAGAAAGAAAATTTCAAGTTAAAATGTTGCCACTTTTGAAATAAGCTATAAGCCAGTCAAAACAAACATATCTGCTTTAGCTTTCCCCATGATTGGGCTCTCCAGACGTGTGAAGTTCAATAACCCATCACCCCACGTTTGTCCAGCAGTTATAATCCGTGAGGTTGAGAGTGATGGAATTGTGATCCAATACACCAACTGCAGAGAAAGTGGGTGATACTTTTCTTAGGTATCATGAGGTTTTGAGGGCACCCAATGACGTTTAAGCAGCAGCTGATGCAGGCCAGAGGAAAGACTGTCCTTCATATGAAGCATCTGAGCCATGAGATTTGCTGCCTCATAATGCAGTGGTGGCCACAGACCTTGATGATTTAAAGGGGACCAAAACGGACTGGTTGAAAGGGGAGAAGCTGTTGAATAGGGGGAGCCAGGATAGCTCCATGAAACCTTCAAGTTTAGAGGCAGTGTATCTCTGTGTACTATTTGGCATGCAACCATGGGAATGGGCTGTTGCCTTCATGTCCTAATTGTGGGTCCCTCAGAGGCATCTGCTGACACACGGTTGGAAGCCAGATGCTGGCTTAAACGAGGCCTTGGGTAGGATTTAACAGGGTTCCTCTCATGCGGTCTTAATTCTCCACAAGGAGACATCAGCCACTGGGGGAACATTTCCGGAACAGAGTGTAAGGATTCTTGAGTTTTCCAGAGCACTTCCATGGAATCGATGGGAGAAGCAGGGGACCTATTAATTCCGTTAAATATCTTAGCTCCGTCTCCAGCTTGAGGTTGAGTTTTAATTGTAAATATCACGGACAAAATATCTCGTCAAACGTTTGAGCTCCCATGATTTCCCTTGACACCCCATCCTGTTCTTGACTGCGTAGCCTAATGGATCAATTTTTGAGAACTTGAAAGCGAGCACACTATACATGCATTGGTCTTAATTGTTCCCAAAGATACAGAAGGCCTTTGGTTTGGGGCCTTTGTTTTGCTGTTGCAGATGGACAAAGTCAACTTCGTTGTTGTTGTTGTTGTTGTTGTTGTTGTTGTTGTTGTTGTTGTTGTTGTTGTTGTATACTAACGGTGTGGATCTTGACACAGGTTCCAGCCGAGGGGCAGAGGGACCCACTGTGCCTAAGGTGCCTGGGCCAGCACCTCCATCTCCTGCCTCAGAGGGGCCCCTTTTGAGTGAGACGTTAGAACGCCTTCGCACTTTGGAGGATGTGGAGGCTTTAATGTCGGAGGATATTCCTCATGCTGAGGAAGAGCCCCCAGCTCGAGATCCTGAACTTCAATTGCCTGAGAAGGCCGAGCCGCCGCCGCCGCCGCAAACAGAGGGCAGCCCATCCCAGACCAGTAGGAAAAAGGCAACCAAGCGGAAGGCTGTCATTGACCTGAATGCCGTCTTGGCTGAGTTGCCTCCAGCCGTGCTGTGCCCACTGGTGCCAACTGCTGTACAGGACGAGGTGAGCGAGTCCTCACGAGACCAAGAGGTTAGGTCTGTGAGGAGGAATAGCAGCGGCTGTGAGAATCCAAAGTACCGTGGTACCACAACTTACGAATTTAATCCGTTCCGAATGCATGCTCTTTAAGTCGAACTACTGTACTCTTAAGTCGGGGGAACCTATGTAAAAAATTGAAAAAAATACATTAAAAAATCAAAGAAATGAAAAAAAATATTTGTAAGTCGAGCAGACCATATCTAAAATTTGTAAGGCAGCAGTTAAAATGGCAACAGTTTTCTGCTCTTAAGTCGAATTGCTCTTCAGTTGAGCTGCTGTTAAGTCGGGGTACCACTGTAGTAACGCTTTGTTTGGACCGGGACATTTTGATTTATGGTAAGTGAGGAGGCTTTGAATCCACATATACAGAGAAGGAAACTCCCCTGGGGGTGAGGAGGAGACTAGAATGTCTTGAAGAAGGCTCGGCTGTATGGCTCAAAATACTATTGAAATGGACTCCCTGTGGCTTAAGCTGTGGCGCTTTGCTAGGTCTAGACTGAAGAATGGTGCCTTCCTTCCACATACTAACCAGGACTCCCTGCTAACTTCCCCTCAAAGCACAGATACTGATGTTTTTCCTAACGTTTCCTCATAAGATAGTACTGAAGGCATCCAGGGCATAGCCAAGTCGCTCATACTCGTTCACATTTTCATCAGAAAAAAAGCCCACTCTTTGGCTGCTTTTACACGACCCCTAAAATCCGAGGCAAAGGGCTCCCAGATGCGGAGCTTAAAATTGTTTTCCCACCAGCTGTGGACTTTAAAAAAAAATTAAGTACGACCACGCCCACCTTAGCGCGCCCCAGCACATTTAACAAGTACCTGGTCTCCAGAGGTAAAAAAATTTCCCATGCGGATTATGAAGCTGTGGATGCTGGGCTCTCCTCGACCTCTGTTTGTTTTTTTGTCCCCGCCGCCCCTTTAACAGCCTGGAATCCCTACAGGGCTGCTCCAACAGCAGGCGGAGGTCAGCTTGCATTCTTTTCTCCCTTTTTTTCTCCCTCCCCTCACCGCAGACAGGAGCAACGGGGTGCGGAAGGGTGGGAACACAGGAACCAGAACAAACCCCCACAATCTATGTTCCGAATTTAAGTTGCCAGTGGATTTTAGAGGTCGTGTAGAAGCACTCTTTGTTTTGTTTTGTTTTGCTTTGCTTTGCTTTCTGTGAGTGACCCTCCACTGATCTTGTTCCCGACAGCTAGAGACAGGCACCAGCCAGCGACAGGTCATCCAGGAAGCCTTTGCCACCGACAACGTTGTGGCTGACTTTATGAAAGAGAAGCGTCGGGCGGAAGAGGCCAGTAAGCCAAAGGCCATCGATCTCGTCCTCCCAGGTTGGGGCGAGTGGGGAGGCGCCGGGCTGAAGCCAAGCGCCAAGAAGAAGAGGAGGTACGTTGGGGGTGGGGGGGGAGGCCTTGTTTCCCTCACTTCCCGACCTTGTTTGTTGACCTTCTAGACCAGTGGTTCTCCACCTGTGGGTCCCCGGAAATTCCTGGACTGCAATTCCCAGAAGCCTCCACCACTCGCTGTGCTGGAAGGGGTTTCTGGGAGTGGCAGTCCAGGAACATCTGGGGACCCACAGGTTGAGAAGCACTGTTCTAGACCCTTTTCCTGTCTTTTTCTTCTTCCTTTAGGTTCCTGATCAAGCCCGCCCCCACACCGCCGAGGAAAGACGAGCGTTTGCCTCATGTCATCCTGAGTGAACAGCGCAATATTTTAGCTGCAGCTCATCAGGTGAGGGAGGGCATAGCTCTGAACCAGGAGGCTGCTCGTCAGCCAAATGTCTTTATTTTGGGGGGGGGGGGAGTCCCTTGGTGACTTCCAGATGCCCAAAGCGTAGTTGCCTGGTGTGATTGTGTTACAGTCATGACTGACTCTTCGTGACCCCATGTCCACGGAGCTTTCTTGGCAGAGATACTGGAGTGGTTTGCCAGTTCCTACTCCAGTAATTGCCTGGTACTTTTAGCCAAAAGAACCACATGATCAGAGGAATTGTAAAATGGATAATGCTGTGTTGGGAGGAGGGACAGACTGCAAAGCCCAGTCCTGTGAACTTATGACCGGGATGAGGAGTCCTTGGCCTTTCAACTGTTTGGGGGTTTCCTTACCAAAGGCCACAACAAGCATTAGGGATGCCGTAGTTCCTATTTTGTTTCCTTTCTCCAAATCCCATTTTCTACACACCCCTGTTTCTTATGGGTTGTGAGACATTGTGTCTTCCTTCCCAAACTGGAATTAATACAAATGGTATATGTAATTTTGTCTAATGCACACATTTATTTATACCAAGGGTGTCCAAACTTTGGTCCTCCAGATGTTTTGGACCACAACTCCCAGAATTCCAAGCCTGTATTGACAATGAGAAAGGACTGTGGGAGTTGTGGCCCAAAACATCTGAAGGACTAAAGTTGGGACACCACTGATTTATACATTTTATCTCTTTTGTACATTTTCTCCCACTGACTAAAGCCAGTTTGTGTCTTGTTTTTTTTTTTAAAACAAACCTTATATATTTCAGCCATTTGCAAGTGTGAGCATCATCTCATGCACTTTTTATTTCTCTGGAGCACCTGTAGACCTTACAGATGTTCAAATTCTCCAAACAAGTTGTATTTCTTAAAATTAAATATAAAAATGCTCCCATCAGACTTAAATCTAACCAAGTTCTTGCCTGTCTGTTCTGCTAGATAGTTTGGAACATTTTTTTTTTCATTTCCCCTTTTTTTAAATTTTATTTATTAAGGAAAGAAAGAAAAGAGAAAAGAAAATAGGATCGTTTTACATTGATAACAATCACAGAGCACAAACATCATTTATAAGGTTTTTAACGCAAATATTAGCTCTTGCCATCTTCTTGACGAAACATCCTCATCTTCTCCTTTCAAGTGGCCGGAGATTCTGTCCATCTCAATAGCCGAGTATAATTTCCCTTTCAAAGCGTCTTTTGAGGGTGTCACAGATTTCTTCCAAAATTGAGCATACAGGATTCTAGCTGTTACAATAATATAATTAATTACGTATTTTTGATCATATGTTGCCTCACTTTCTATAATATTTAACAATAATAGTTCTGGTGTGTGTTTTAACTTGACCTCCCACAGATTGTCTAGTAAATTCTTTACCATATTCCAAAATAATTTAGCTTTTTTACAAGTCCACCACATATGATAGAAAGAGACTTTTTTTCTGAAGATTGCTTTGGCTTCCTTTGTAGTTGGGCAGGACGGAACGGAGCAGTTGACTTCCTTGTGCCCAGGAAGCGTCCCTCTCTACAAGTGCTCATGACCTAGGAGGAGAAATGTCCAAGAGCCTAATTAATGGTCAGCTCTTTGATATTTGTTTGATGGTGAATCTTTTCTTCCCTGCAGGTCAACCATCTCCCATTCCCCTTTGAGAACACCCAGCAGTTTGAACGCAGCATCCAAGCCCCTGTGGGGCCCACTTGGAACACCCAGCGTGCTTTTCAGAAGCTGACGGCCCCCTCTGTCGTCACACACCCCGGGCACATCATCCCCCCCATCAGCGCGGAGGACGCCAACCTGCCCCGTAAAGTGGATCAGACAAATGTCACGGGAAAGAAACTGGATCTGGAGCTGAGCGTCCCTCCCCGGAAGCATCAGCCCCACTGCACGTCAAAGAAGATGATGAAGAAGAAGAAAAAGAAGAAGGAGGAGGAGGCCAAGTAGAATTCGGTCTGCTCTAGGCCTGCTCTGGTTCTGCCGTTCTACGTCTCACTCTTTAGCTCAGCCTCCCCATCCACGCATGCCTGATGGAACTCCAGCCCCCGTAGACTCCAGCCAACAGGGCAACAGAAATAGGGAGGAGTGCTGGAAATTGTATCCCCAAACATCTGGAAGGCACCAGATGAAGGAGAAGGAGAGGAGGAGTGGAACGGCAGAGAGTATCCCCTTCCGGACGTATGGGCCTTCTCACAGCAAGGAGGGAATAAGTGCCAAAGTATCACATTGACTGTATAGTCAAGTATTTTTCATCCCAGGCTAGGTTTTAACCTTGGCTCGCTTCTGGGAGCCAATTCCTTCTTCAGGGACATCAGTAGGACTGCCTTCTAGCTACCATGCAGCGAACCCTCAAAGCAGGCATGTCCAAACTTCAGCCCTCCGGATGTTTTGGACTGCAACTCACTCCCACAGTCCTTTGTCAATCTAAGCTTAGAATTCTGGGAGTTGTGGTCCAAAACGTCAGGAGGTCTGAAGTTTGGACATCCCTGCCTCAAAGGAAACGGACATACTTGAAACACACACACTGCCTCCCCCCCCCCCGGTTTGGAGGTTTCCCCGAGATTATAACCACCCCCCCCCCCGCCCCCGCCAGCATTGCCATACCCAAGAACTGCCAATAGCAGGGCCAATGAAAGAATATTTGCCAGGAAGCGGTTTTCTGCCTCCAGGCTGTTTCTTCTCCATCCCAGCAAATGAGAAACAATTAATAAAAATGTACAAAAACTATCTTGTACTTTAAAAAAAAAACAGTCTTTTCTTGGTCGTTTGTTTTCTGGTTTCCCTGTGTGTGCTGTTGCTTCTCGTCTCCCTGGCCTTACAAATAGCACAGGCACCATAAGAACGAGAGGGGTAGGTATCGAGTTATTTTGACTTAAAATGTGCATAGAAAGCTCTCAACCTCTCTTGCTTGGTACTTCATTTCCTGTACCTTTTTTTTGGGGGGGGGGGGGGGGGACAGCAGTCTGCCAGAAGGGCCCAGGCTAGCAGATTTGGGAGGGAATCATTTTCTAAAAAAGTGTCTTTTAAAATCTCTGTCCACGCCAGCATAGCTGGGATATTATTTATTCATTTATTTATTTATACAATTTATATGCCGTCCACTACCCAAAGGTCTCTGGGCAGCTTACAATAGAAGTGAACAATTAAAACAAAGCCTTAAAATGTCAATTAAAACAATAAGAACATTTAAATACAAAACACTAAAATTGTCATCAGGACCCACAATCTATATTATGTCAGTGAAAAACCTTCTGAAACAGAAAGGTTTTTACCTAGTGCCGAAACCAGGCGGATCTCAGATGGGAGGGCGTTCCATAGCCTGGGGGCATCTGCCGAAAAGGCCCTGTTCCTACAAGCCATTCCTTTCACCTCCCTAAGGGATGTCTCTTCCAGGAGGGCCCCCTGGCTAGATCGCAATTGCCAGGTAGGAGGCGGTCCTTCAGGTATCTAGGTCCTAAGCCGTTTAGGGCTTTATATGTCAAAACAAGGGAGTTTACAGTCCAACCCATTCAGAGGAGCTGCACCAGAAAAAACACTTGCCCAAAGCCTGATGAAGGGCAGAAAGGGATGTCTTCGCATACTGTAGGGATGTCTTCACACATAATGTATCAGCTGCAGTTCATTTGTGTTGCAATGTATGAATTCCGGTACAGAATGCAAGTTGGCATCTCGAGAGTATCTGGTGTGTTTTTCAAGTTTCTAGTCGTAATGACTGAAACCTGGATAGAGTAGGGAGTGTGGTGGCAGTGCAGAAGGCGGAGGTGGGTTTTCGGAGGTCACCAGGTAAGGCTTTTCTGGGGACTTCATTGCCTCCCCTTTCCTTCTGGCAAACGGGAACAGGATAAATCTTGCAAAACCTAGCAGCCGTATCTAAATATCTTTAATTGCATCATGTTACAGTAGTTCCACAATTCTACTTCCCTTGATGTAGCAAGTGATTTTAACACTCTCCTGACTTGAGTAATAGGGATCTGTAAAGAGGTGGTCGTCCAGCTTTATAAAACAAACACATAACATTGTGTGTGTGTGTTTTGTTTGTCATGAAAACATGAAGATATATATAGCAGTGGGTTAGGGATCTCTGCAAAATGGAGGAGGTCACTAGTGAAGGGGGAATTTTCCTTTCAAGTTATCTTGAAAGGTCATTCTACTGAGGAGGGCCAGGGTCTAGTCTCAATCATCCTAGAGTGCAGGACACGCAACAATGGAGTCAAGTTACAGGAAGCCAAGTTTAGACTGAACAGCAGGAAAGACTTCTTAACTGTTTGAGCAGTGCGACAATGGAATCAGTGACTTTGAGAGGAGGTGGCAGTGACTTCAGTGCTGGAGGCAATCGAGAAAATTGCACAACCATTGGTCAGATCTGTTTCACTTTGGACCCCCCACGGATGGCCTTGTAGCGCTCCTTCCAATTCAATCATTCTCCGATGTTTGTTGTTGTTGTTGTTGTTCAGTCGTTCAGTCATGTCCGACTCTTCGTGACCCCATGGACCAGAGCTCGCCAGGCCTTCCTATCCTCCACTGCCTCCCGGAGATTTGTCAAATTCATTTTGGTGGCATCGATGACACCGTCCAACCATCTCATTCTCTGTCGTCCACTTTTCCTTTTGCCTTCAATCTTTCCCAGCATCAGGGACTTTTCCAAGGAGTCCTCTGTTCTCATGAGGTGGCCAAAGTACTGGAGCCTCAGCTTCAAAATCTGTCCTTCCAGTGAACATTCAGGGTTGATTTCTTTCAGAATGGATAGGTTTGATCTCTTTGCAGTCCAGGGGACTCTCAAGACTCCTCCAGCACCACAGCTCAAAAGCATCAATTCTGCGGCGATCAGCCTCATAGGAATAACATGTACAGTACACCATTCTCTCTAAAACCAGATTAGGCAATGGATGTCAGCAGAATTGTTCTGCATTATAAGTAACATATACAGAGCCTGGTACCACTAGGCTGTACATCGGTTGCCACACTGATTCCTAGTCAGTGTGATCGTGGTTTCATCTCAGTTTGCCTATTGCTTGGCTGAAGCGCCATGATAGTAATGACAGCAAGTCAAGCCTGTGCATCTGCTGTTTGTTTAAGTTTATACTCAGTTTTCTCTCCAACAAAGGCGATACGCATGGTGGCCCTCCTAACTGCTTGATCCCCAACAGTAGCCCTGTTAAGTGTGATGTAATGCTTTGGACTAAGGTCACACAGTAGCTGAAATTTGTTGGTGTCCGTAGCAGCAATGGTTTGTTGGAAATTAAATACTTCTGATTATTTGCCCAAAAGCTCATGAGACTCCCGTATAACACCTTTCATTGTCAGGAAGTAACAAAGGGCACAGGTCAAGAAAATTATGTCTCTAATTACAGTAGCAAAAATTGCTCCCAGTGGTAGCGATTCCCAGTAGTTAAATCCTTCATTTTTTCCCCATGTTTCTCACAACTTCCTTACAATTAAAGGGAGAAGCCTTGGGAGCTTTGGGCCAAGTTTAAATTGGTTACTTTAAAAAAAAAAAAGCCTGGCAACTGATGACATCAGCAGCCTTATGCGGCATAAAGTGTGGCAACGGGATTTCAGCCATTGAGCTTGTTTGTACTCAGCAGAAACTGCAGCCTGCCTTTCCTGGACCCGCATTCCAGCCACTCATCATATGGCAGCACCCACTGCACGCAGGTGACTCAGACGAGGGAGGGTGAAACTTAAATCCACCTTCATGAAAAGTTGTCAATTACAAGTTGGAAGACCTGCTCATTCAAAACTTGGCTCATTTTTAAAATGAGCAAACAGAATCAGAGATGCAGGGCTTGCTTAGGAAGCCCTAATATAGAATATACCTGTCCCCAAAGGCTATTTTTACAATCCTGGGGCATCCACTGTAAAATAATAAAAATGGAAGGGATGTTGGTGCCTCTGGAAGCTTCTAGGGATTGCTGCTTTCTCATTAGAAAGATGTGTTGGCTACCCGTTGCTCTAAGGCCAAAAGCTTTTTAGGAAACATGAGTTACTTCAAGGTATTACTGGAAGGGGCCCCCTTTATAATGAAAAATAAACATTCCTGGCCTCTGCGAGGTTGCCGCAACCTTAGATCCTGGCGCTCTTATGACTCACTTGCAAAGAGGGTGAATCAGACAGGCTCCCAGATCAGATGAGGAGCCTTCTTTACCGTCCACCTCCCCCTGATAGTGATGTCATCAACCTTATGCAAACGTAATTTACGAAACAGGACTGTGGCCACTTCCTATTTAACTAGATGGAAAGCATCTTCAGGTAACACAGGCCAAGGGAAATGTATGGCTGTTCTGGCTGTGCCATTTACGACAGACAGAAGTTGGACGTCCAGTAGCTTCTGAAGAGCCCCACATTCACCAGCTCAGATGCACGAAGGACTGCAGGATTTTGATGAATCTGGCCATATAAGTAAGAGTCCATTTGCACAGGTCCAAGGCAAAATTGCTGCCACACGAAAAGGAATGTAGCTCAGTGGCAGAGCGTGTGTTTTGTGTAACAACTGCCCTAGATCCAGCCGACAAAGTTTTCTTGTTTTTAAACGGTAGGATGATAACTGCACACTTTTAACAACTGGTCTCAGCTTCAAACTCTTGTCCCCTCCTGCTGGGAGAGTGAGGTAGCAGGTGATGCGAAAGGGTTTCAGGACCTTAGAGAGCAGCATCAGTCTTGAGTCAAATGGATGCAGAACAAAATCAGTCATCAGACATCTCGGCATGACAAATGAAGATGCTCTGAATCCCCACATTCCAGTCTTCTGATGGAACGGTGTGGGATCCTCGTGGCACAGTGGTTAAATGCCTGTCCTGCAGGTAATACTGTGCTCACGACCTGGGGTTCAATCCCAGGTAGCCGGCTCATGGTTGACTCAGCCTTCCATCCTTCCGAGGTCGGTAAAATGAGTACCCAGCTTGCCGGGGGTGGGGGGCAATGTGTAGCCTGCATACTGTAATTAAAACTGTAACCCGCCCGGAGACTACCTGAAGTGGTATGGGGCGGTATATAAGCAGAACACTTTGCTTTTACTTTTATACAAATCTCGCTGCACTTACACTCCCGCTACTAAGGCCCTACAACTAAAAAAAGGACTGAAATGCATTGAGTTTTATAGAATATATATATTCATCTGGTATTTCTTCCTGTTCAGTTTTTGTTTTTTGGGGAATGCCCAGTGGTTTTCCTTAACTTGTGAGCTGGAATAAGAAGGCTCCGTGTGTCATTATGGAATCAATAAATAGGCATTGGCTGGATGATGAACATGTGAATTAATAGTGTAAGAATGCACGGTCAGAACAAAGGCCTGCTTGTTTGACAGTTGCCAACCAAGGGATAAAGCTTCAAAAACAATTTCCCATACCTGGTCTCCAGTAACTCCAGTAGTGGAAATGGTACACACTTCTCCCTTAACCTGCACAGATCTTAACAGCACAATTCTCATTATACAGTGATTTTTTTCCAATAAACTAAAAATAAATAAATATTCAATCAATACTTATTTATTATTTATTTATAACTTCTATACCGCTCATCTAGCAAATTGCTACTCGGAGCAGTTTACATAATAACAAATAACATCATAAGCAATACAAAGCAAGCAAAATAACATAAATTGTACAAAATCCAAAAACTGAAAATAGGAATTAATAATTAAACTAAAACATGAAAGCAAAACACAACAAAGCATCAATTACAAAAAAAAAAAACACAAAAAAACCCCCACTGTTGGAAACAATAGAGGCAGAAGGGGAATTATTGCCAAAAAGGTAAAGCGTCAAGAGAGAAATCATGGACAGGGGAAAGCTTGGCAGAATAACCAAGTTTTTTAGTTGACACTTGAAAACTCCTAATGAGGGGACCAGGCTGAGAGCTGGGGGCAATTGGTTCCACAGATAGGGGGACACCACTAAGAAGGTTCAATTCCTTCTAGCCATTCCCTGACCCTCCCTCAGGGTCGGTACCCTCAGTTGCCCCCTGCCTGGGAAGAGCCTGTAGTGTTGGCATGCTTTGCCCCCAGCCCTTTCACAGGCTATTGACAAACACTGCTTCTGTTTTTCTTCTATTGCTGCCACCAACTACCTTAGCTAGTAAATCAAAGCCTTTAGACTGGTTTTTAAGTTGAATAAAAATAAGATTGTTGATTACAAAGTTGAATCAAAATCATCAATGGTAACGTGTTGACGTATAAACAAAAAGAAGAATATAGCTCAAATCCACTCAAGTTTGATCACTAATAAAGCTGAATATATGCACTCCCAGTTCCTAAATTTACAAACTCTAAACCCTTAGTTTTCTTCACACACACTCTAAAAATCCTATCTCTTCTTTAGCCCTATCTGATTCTGTCCGACTCTGTCAGATTCACTATCTGCAAGTGTAGGTCTTTCTGTTGGTCCCTAACTAGCCCCTATCTGGCTGAAACAGTGCTAAGCAGTGCCTTAAATCCTCTGAGGAAGTTGGTTTACAAGCCCACCAATCAGTTCAGACACTTATCATGCATTAATAATCCCACAGGTAAATGCCAGAGAGCCACTCTGCCAAATCTCGAGGTCCTAAACCTTTTAGGGCTTGGCATGTAAACATTAGAAACTTGAAGTCAATCCGGTGCCCTTTGCCGTCCAGAACCTCAGCATTCTTACTCCTTTTCAGAACCTTACTCCTTTTCAGTGCTGTGATGCATTGGTGCTGGAGAACTAGGTTGAAGCGAAAGGCTCATTCGAACAGGAATTGCAGGAAGGGGAGAGACTTAGAGATGGTTCTCACAGCAGCCTGGTCCAGAGTGCAAATGACCAATAACCCTGGGCTGGCTCAGAACCGCATTGCTGCAGCAACCATGTAAACAGACCAGGCTGCGGAATCTAGAAGAACAGCCACTGAGTTATGAATGGAAACTACTCTAAGCAGATGGTTATGGAGGCTGGGCTGCCAATTGCTTTCCTGGCCTTGCTCCTCTGCTGGAAGCAGCCACCTGACTAGTAGTAAGCCTTCTTTGGATTAGGTAAAGGTAAAGGTTCCCCACACACATGCGTGCTAGTTGTGTCCAACTCTAGGGGCGGTGCTCATCTCCGTATTCAAGCAGAGAGAGCCAGTGTGGTGCAAGTCCATGGCCACGTGGCCAGCATGGTTGCACGGAACACTTTACCTTCCCGCTTTTTACAGCAGCACCTGTTTATCTACTTGCATTTACATGCTTTCAAACTGCTAGGTTGGCAGGAGCTGGGGTAACAACAGGAGCTTGCTCTGCTACGTGGCACCTGGGATTCGAACTGCCGAGCTGCCAACTTTACAGACGACCGTTTCAGTGCTCTAGTCCGCTAAGCCCCCACGCCTCCACTTTAGATTACACACCTGCAAATTTGCCTAAGGATCATGTTCAATGATCACAAACACAAAATACCAGCTTCTCTCTGTTCCCCTTCTCAGGGTAAACCTGGGTCACTTTGCTCTTCTTTCCACTTCTCCTACTGGCCCATATTGTAAAGTGAATCCCCAGCATGTCCCGGAAGGAAGGTTCCTGAGAGAGGAGGGGTTTGGCCTCCTGGGTCTCAACCTGTCCCACATCCCATACTCTGCATTGTGTGAGACATACATCATTGGAGGGAGTGTGGCTTGTTGTTTTGAAAAGAACCCTCCTCTTTGGTTGAGGCCAACGGTGAACAGCCTGGACCAAGCCTGAACAACCTAGTGGTTTGTTCTGGAAGAAAGATGCTTCTGTCTTTCCAGTCAACATGGGTTCTTCAGAGATATAGTCAATTACTTGATCCATTCCACCCCACTGGGAATCCAAGTGATGTACTTGTCCAAAAACACAACCTGTCTATTGTACTTCAGCCTCTAGATCCATAAAGACCTTTAAGACATGATACTGTATGGAAAAGATTGCCAATGCTACGCAAAGGAACCTTGATTGGGGGAACGGTTCTCTATCAACTGTTAATGGATTATGTTTTGGGTGGCGTGAGATTTATACACAGAATACAACATGAGGGTCCAGCGCTCCTAACCCCAGCATTGCTGAAGCGAGAAGCCTTCTCCAATAAGAACATCAGAAGAGCCATGCTGGATCAGGCCAAAGGCCCATCTAGTCCAGCTTCCTGTATCTCACAGGGGCCCTACCAAATGCTTCTGGGAGCGCACAAGGCTAGATATCTGTCTCCTGATACTGCTCCCCTGCCTCTGGCCCTTGAAGTACCCTGGCTTTAAGCCTGGAGATGACACATCTCCATCATGGTTTGTAACCTGTGATGGACTTTTCCTCCAAGAATCTGTCCAGTCCTCTTTTGAAGGCATCCAGGCCAGATGCCACCACCACATCCTGTGGCAGGGCGTTCCACAGACTCACATGCTGGGTAAAAAAAAATATTTTGTCTGTTCTCCAAGAATGTCTCCCTGGTCTCTTTCTTCATGCGATCCAACTCTATGGCCAGGCTCAAAAGCATTGCTTTAACAGCAGATGGTATGAAAGGCTCCATCGGAGCAGGGGGCAGAATCCGCGTTTGAAGAGCTAAAAGGGAGTATCCACCGGATCAGATGAAAAGTTGGCTTCGTCCAGCATTGTGTATCCTCATCAAGCTTGGTGCTTCTGGGCTGCCCAGAAACTGCCCACTGAATCTTTGGGGCCCCTTCTGGATGGCTACCGGACCTTCTCTCACCCACAGTTGGTTGGGGGTCCTGGGCTTGGACACCGGGGATATAATGGAGGGTCAGAGGTTCTCCCACCAGGGTCTATAGCAGCAATGCCGAACCTTTTAGAGACCGAGTGCCCAAACTGCGATTCAAAACCCACTCATTTTTCGCAGAGTGCCAATACAGCCATTTAACCTGAAGACAGGTGGCTGTGAAGGGACGGTTGGGTGCCCACAGAAAGGGCTCCGAGCGCCACCTTCGGCACCCGCGCCGTAGGCTCGCCAACACTGGTCTATAGCAAGCAGGAGGAATGCTTGACTCTCCAGATGTGGTTGGACTGCAACTCCCATCTGCCCGAGCACCATCAAGGATAAATGACATCTGGGCAGCAGTTTAGGCATCTGGCAACCTAGCGAGGCAGAGACAGGGAGTTCAATTCCCCACGTCATCAGTTGCTGTGCCTTCCCAGGCCAAAGAGACACCCCTGTTTTTTAAAAAAAGGAAATGGGACACCACTCCTGGGAAACCCAATGCCAATTCTATGGAGGCTCAGAGGGGGAGAGACATGGTATGAGCATCGGCTCACCATCAGCCATGCTTGCCAGTGCCAAGTGGAGCCACAAAACCTGGAACGCTATCCTTTGTCCGCCCCGATCCACCCCCCCCCCCAAAAATCCTATTCAATCCCTGGTAGCGGGCCCATGGTTGACTCAGCCTTCCATCCTTCCAAAGTGGGTAAATTGAGTACCCAGCTTGCTTGGGGAGTGGGGGGGGGCATGTGCAGAGACTACTTGAAGTGGTATGGGGCAGTATATAAGCAGAACACTCTGCTTTTGCATTTTCACAGCTGGAATATAGACAGGCAGACAACCTGGAGGTTCAATTTAGTTTAGCCGGAAGACTGGTCCCCACCACCACAGGCACATACATCCAATAGTCTAATCTTTTCAAAACTAAAGCTGCCTTCCTGATCCTATTGCAATGAGAAGCAAACCCAGCTGAAATCAGAGGGGAATACTTGCCACCAGTCACATGACGGATTGCACTGTGGTGTAAAACCCCAGAAGGTACTGTACTTTGGAGCTGCAATCTGTAGGAGGACCAACGGGGCACTCAAGATCGATTTAATAATCACAGAATATCTGACGACACACACACGCACGCACACACGGAGGGTTAAGGATTTTCGGGCTAAACGGTTTGTTTTGTGTAAACCGCCCAGAGTTTCCTCTGGGAAAATCGGTGCGGTGTACAAACATAAAAATAAATAAATAACTCCCCAGGTGACATTTTAAGAAACCCGCCGCAAAGGTTGCTGTGTCGTCTGGAGATGCGCGGGAGAATTCCAAAGCTTGCACGTTTGCGCCTCTGGGTGGGTCCCAACTGCTGCGTTTACTTTATTGCATTTTGCACTGAGCCAGGGTCTTGGGGGGGGGGGG
>JAHTLZ010002411.1:475-16701 GCA_023846285.1 Phrynocephalus versicolor
ATTATTATTATTATTATTATTATTATTATTATTATTATTATTATTATTATTATTGGAAAATTTTTGTTACCGTTTTTGTTTTTTTTGTTTGTCGTTTCTACCCACTTTTTGCACGATTTTTAAAGCATTTCTGTGCGCAGGCATCCCCCAACACCCCAGACCAGAGGGAAAACACTAAAAAAATGGATGCTGGCAGAGACACAGTATAGACTAGGCATGCAGGGAGGCTGCAAAGGCAGTGCCGGGCATTGCCCAGGGTGCAAGGCAGCCACAGAGTGACTGCACTGCAGGGCAAGGGAGGGTACTCACCAAGAGGTACGCAGCACGCACGCACACAGGGAGGCTGCAGGACTGAAGCTAGAGTCGCAGAGACAGCAATCCCACCCTAACTCCCACCAGAGACTGCAAGGAGGACGGGGGCTGCCAAAGCTTTTTATGCCCTCTGTGGCTGCCAGACCTGCCCGTCCAGTCTGCAACCTGGGCATGCTATTGGTTGAACATGATCCCATCACATGGCTTGCCTCCATGTTGTGGCTGGTGCGACATCCATTTTAAAGGGGAAAGAAAAATACATCGTGATGGAAAAAGACAAAAACAAACGCTTTAAGGACCCCAACCCCCCTGGTACGTATTATCAGACAATATAAATAATTATCGCTGCATTTTTATGGATGTCCAGGGCATTTTTTAACATTTAAAACAGCTCATTTCATTGCGCGTCGCCATTAACGGAAACGAAACGTAACGACCAGAATTTCCATGGTTCTGTTCGTTTTGTTGCATTTTCATCTCAATTTTCGTTTGTCGTTTCATTACGTAACAGAAATGATGAATGGTAACGGAAATGAAAAAATGTTTGTTCCGTGCCCATCTCTAATAATTATTATTAAAGACTAAAATGTTCATGAGGTGCAGGAATGTTATATAATCATCAAATGTATGTTTCCTTTTGCCCCCACCCCACCCCCGCCAGCCTGAAATGAAGAGGCAAGATAACTGCTTTGGGTTAAACAAGGGCCACAACTTTATTAAATACTTATTAAACTATCTGGAGATAAGGGAACGTATGTAGTTCAATAGTCTGGGATTAGGGATGGGCACGAAATCGATCTTTTTTTGTTTTTGTTTTCTCTTTGGTTTCATTCCCTAATGCAACAAAAAAAACGAACTTCCCCTTTAAAGAAAAACAAAATGAAACAAAACAAAATTTTTCAGTTCATTCCATTTTGTTTTTCATTTTCCCATAGGAATGCATCCTATGGGAAACTGCTTTAAAGAACCCACACCATTCCCCCCCTTCCTGATTGGGTGGGGGAATGTTGTGGGGTTTTAAAACTTGTTTTTGCCACCGAAGCTCCACACACCAGCTGATCAGCACTTGCTTTGGTGACAAAAATAAGTTTTTCAACCCCATGCCATTTCCCCCCAACCGACCCAATGAGGTGAGGGAAAGTGTGAGCTTTTAAAACTTTTTTCTTCATCGAAGACCTGCATGCCAGCTGATTGGCGCTTGGGGCAGCCGGCAGGGCCCCACGCACTGCTTAAGTAGCATGAAAAATTAGATAAAAAAATGAAAAATGAAACAAATGAAAAACGAAACAACATGATACGACAACAAACTAAATGAAAAATGAAACAAAACGCCAGTTTTGCATTTCGGGCCCATCTCTAGCTGGGATCTTTAATTCACTACAAAATCCTAAATCCAGATGACACTCAGTGAGATCCCCTTGGCCAATTACTAAACCTAATTTTATCTCTTTCTTTAGCCTATGTTCCAAACTAATCCTATTTATGGCCAAAGGGCTACCGAGCACCCATTGGATGCCAAATCTGGGATCTCGACTGACTCTATTAACCTATGCACTACCCGCTGTTGCAACCAAAAACTGTATGACAACCTAAGCCTCTTCAGTTGATAATGAGATGGGTGAAAACACACTGCCACCCACAAGCCAATCAGAGTGGCAGCCAAAAATTCCCATTCCCTGAAGCAACTAGCTAATCTCATTATCAACCTAAGGGTGGGAGGGAGGGGTCTCCACGGCACCAGGGGAAAGACAGGGAGCGTGGCTGCGGCAGTCCCTTATATAGACTGCTCCACTGTGAAATGGCTGCTGGTGCCACCATTACGTGCATCTTCGAGGGGGGGCAAAGATCCCCCACGCCAGACTTCCCCAAACTCAGAGGTACCGTAAGTAGCTTAACAGTTCTTGCCAGTCAAATGTGCTGTTAATTGATTTTGCTTGAAAGTCTATCTTTTAAATGCTGGGAGCTTTGCCTCCTGTTCCCCTAACACAGCAAGGTGACAGGACTCTAGCACTTCTCTACGACAAACTCAGCTAGATCAGGAAAGGGCACTGTCACATAGTGGAAAAGGTGGTATGCCCCCAACCTCTATCCCAGTGTTGGTGAATCTATGGCACGGGTGCCAAAGGTAGCATATGGAGCCCTTTCTCTGGGCACTCAGCATTGCTCACAACCGCAGCACTTCCCCCTCTGCTTGGAGCACACCACTCTGCTCCATGCAGAGAGACGGGTGAAGGTGAGGCAAAGGCTTGTGGGCATGTTCGTAGCCTCCAGTTTACTCTCCAGCCACGCCACTCTGGGCATCCCAATGTGGCTGTAGGAAATTCAAAAGCCTACTCTTTTATCCTTGCTTTCCTGAAGGAGAGCACCCAAAGCATTTGTAAACCAGGGTACCACTGTATTCAGGCTAAATTGCTGTATTGGCACTTTGCAAAAAATAAAATAAAATAAATAAGTGGATTTTGAATAGCAGTTTGGGCTCTTGGTCTCTAAAAGGGTTGCCATCTCTGCCATATTCCAGCTTGAGTGCCCATTCTCTGGTATATACTGTAAACCCTCACACACCACAGGCCTGGGGGGTTGAAATGTTCATAGATTACCACAATTCCACCTTCCCTCCTGTCACAAGAAGTCTAGCCTGCTGCTGTGCAGATAAGCCAGATTGGCAGTGTTGTTGTTGTTGTTGTTGTTGTTGTTGTTGTTGTTGTTGTTGTTGTTGTTGTTGTTGTTGTTGTTGTTGTTGTTGTTGTTGTTGTTGTTGTTGTTGCTGCTGCTGCTGCTGCTGCTGCTGCTGCTGCTGCTGCTGCTGCTGCTGCAAAGAAACAATATTAACCACACCAACAGCATTTCTACATTATGTTACATAAATACTTTTCTCTTAGACCTATTGCTTCACTTGTGCCACCTTCACCTTCAGGGTGAGGTTCTAATTGTAATATTTGTACATTTCCTTCCATCTGCTTTCTCTCCAGAAGCACATTGCTCCTTCTCCAGTTGTATACCCCTTCCATTTCTAAAGTATGTGTTCCAAAAATAAATTTCATACTTTTTTTAAAAAAATGTTTTTTGTTAAACATGTTCTTAATTTCTATTCACAGTTCAGTTTATCATTAATTTCCATATCCCACAATTATGTGTAATATCCTTAAATGTTGATTTCATTACCACTTTTCTAGTTCTTTGCAAATAATAATCTTGCCACTGTGACCATTATAATTAAATCATTCTCTTGTTCCTTCAGTGCGCTATCCTTAACCATATGTAAAAAAGCTGTCAATGAGGACACTTGATACCATATACAATTAATTCCCTAATTTCTTTGAAAACTTGTATCCATTCCTTCGTCCTTATGTCACATAACCATTTCATAAGCAAATACATCCCTTTATCTCTCTCTCTCTCTCTCTCTCTCTCTCTCTCTCTCCCCCCTCTCTCTCCAACACAGAAAAAATATTCTTGTTTTATATATTCAACTTTGCTGGTTTTAAAAACCGTATTTTTTGCTCTATAAGATGCACCCCCCTCAAAAGTAAGGGGAAATGTCTGTGTGACTTATAGAGTGAATACTGTAGTCCCCCACTATATCTGTGGAGCCTCTCCCCACCCCTCCTCTTCTGCAAATAGGTCTCCTCCATGGAGCCTCTCTCCACCCCTCCTCTTCTGCAGCTGGGATTCCCCCTCCATTTGGAAGGAGGCTTCCTCCAGCCTCTCCCCTTCTGCAGCCTCACTTTGTTTGCAAAGAGGCTTCCTTCCATGGAGCCCCTTCTCCTTCTGCTGCCTCGCCTCCTTTGCAAAGAGGCTTCCTTCTATGGATCCTCTTCTCTCCACTTCTGCAGCTGGGATTCCACCCCTCTGCCCCAATCACCTCATTTGCAAAGAGGTCTTCTCCATGGAGCTTTTCCCCTCACCTTCTGCAGCCTGGATTCTCGTGCCATGAACCCTTTGGCCATTAGGACATTTTTTCTTGTTTTCCTCCTCTAAAAACTAAGTGCACTTTATAGAGCAAAACTATGGTACTGTCTCCTTGCTACCTTGTAACAGTTTTCATTATCATTTATGCACATATTCTTCATAATTAGATATGGGCATGACTAGGGAAAATGACGTTTTCGAGTTGTCGTGTGTCGGAGGCAGCCCATGTCGGCTCGTTTCCGTTTTTCGCGAAAAACCGCAAAAATTAGTTGGTTCGTTTTTTCGTTTTTTCGTTGTTGTTAGTACTGGTTTTTGGGGGGTAGCGGGCTCCTGGAGGCACCTCTGTGGGGTGGGTGCCTCCTCTGGCCCACTATAAAGGGAAAGTGGGCTCCTGGAGGCACCCGTGGGTGCCTCCTATCCTCACCCACTAGGAAGGGGCAGCAGCAGGCTCCAAGAGACCCCTCAACATGGGGGTCTCCCCTCCTCACCTGCTGCTGCAAAATGGCATGCATAACCATATATATGGATATGCATACCAGTTGCAGACAGTGAGACTGGTCCACTGGTATGACCCTCCGAGGACTGGGTCGCACCTGCCATGTCTCACAAAGAAGGGAATCGTACTTGCGTGTAGTGCAATGCAAGTAGATCTGGCTTAGGGTTAAGGTGGGTGAGTGCAAGGGCTAGGGTTAGTCTAGTGACGGGTAAGGTTACGGTGGGCTAGTGGGTTGCACCTCTGGGTGCCTCTCTGACCCACTAAGAAGACAGTCTGTGACGTATGGGTAAGGAGTCAAGGATTAGGGTTAGGGGGTTAGGGGGCTAGGGCAGGTTTTAGGGGGCTTTTTGGCACATCCCAGAAGTCTCCATGGCCAAGTGGCCATGCGATTGGTGGGATGGCTCCAAAAATTTGCATGGTCGTCCACTCCCACATGGCTGGCCATGGCCACTCGGACAGCCCATCATTGCGCAGGTGTAAAAAAAATAAAATAAAATAAAATCAATGGAGGACAGAGGAGGAGAGGAGAGACATTTTATTGCAAGAAAAGCCCACTGCTACTGTGAAAAATCTGGCAGTTTATAAATTTCCGCGTGTTTCTGTTGTGCTTGTGTGTTTTTGGACCATGATTTCAAAAAAAATATTGCGTTCGCCGCCCCATTTTGGATCCCCCGCCCGCACCGCATGGGATGGCGACTCAAGTCCGGCTGCCCAGGACGGGGGGGGGAGGCGGGACCCCCCCTCCAGAAACAAACCATCCCTCTGGTAGGTGCCCTGAGGCACAGCAGGCATTTTTCCGCCTGCTTTTTGGCCCGGGAATGGGTGGGGGGAGAGTTTAAAAGTTTTTTCCTATGCGCCGTCCGTGCCGCTTGCGTTTGCGGCGGCCGGCGGCGAGACTGGGCTTTTTGCGAGCCTGCGGCGAGTCCCACCAGACCAGAGCAGCCCAGGACGGAGGGGGGGAGGCCGGGACCCCCCCTCCAGAAACAAACCATCCCTCCGGTAGGTGCCCTGAGGCACGGCAGGCATTTTTCCGCCTGCTTTTTGGCCGGGAACCGGTTTTTTTAGCTTTTAAAAACTTTTTTTCTGTGCCGCGTGGTATCGCGCGATGCAAGTAACGAGTACGACAAATCAGACCAAAATTGTTCGTTCGTCGGTTCGAGCTCAAAGTCTGGCAGAGTAATTCCCGTTACCGTTTCCGTAGAGTAACGGAACCGAGTAACGGAAACGGAAACGGGAATACCGCTAAGTCGTGCCCATCTCTATTCATAATTCTTTTATCTTATTTTATTTCAGTCATCCACTAATAGCTCCTTACCTAAACCTTCTTGCCATTGATCTTTTAACCTACATTTATCCTGACCAGATGTATTAATAATTTGTATACTTTGCTTACAGTTCAAATTAGTACAAATATTTGCATGGCAGTTGACTGAGCCATAACTTCACTGTGGACTGATAACCAGTGCATGTGCACTTTCAAACTGTATGCTATGAAATTGTTTCCATTATTCCATGCCTTCCTGTGGGTGGGATTCTCCAGAAAGTACCATGGGTTGCTCTTTAGCTATTTTGTGACTTCTATTAATGTGTTTTGTATGACCACAATGTTCCTTTTGTGAGGTGACTCCAACACTAGAAAACAAACCTACTGTACTGTACCTTGGCTGAAAGTCAGGTGACATTCTGCCAAGGTGTTTGAGTTCCCAGATGTAACAGAATCATCAGAGCATCTTGTCCTTGACTCTCCTAAGAGTTTCACTGATGATTTATATCATATTGGACTCATGCTGTAAGATTAGTGCCATTGAGACGATTAAGCTAGCAACATAAGATCCGAATGCAGAATACGAATAGAAAAATGCTCATGAGGTAATTAGATAAATAATAGAATCCAGATTTTCTTAAAATAAATGTTGTCAACAAACAATATATGCCTGGACATTTCTATATACTTGCTTATTATTGTTATTTTTACCTGGCATCCAAGAGCCAATTGTGACTTCATAAAGTTTGAGATAAGGACAGGTTGTTCTTAACCTCATGATCTTCACTGTATATTGTCAACATTGTAGTAGGGGTACTGTTTTGTTCCCCCAGGCTATTCAACATTTGTGTAGACTGCCGGGAGAGGTCATTCAGGGATTTAGAGTGAGATGCCATCAGTACACTGAGTACAGTCAGCCTTTCCTTGTCATCACATTCTGGCCTCAGCAGTGAAAGTGCTGAAGTGATGGCTGGAATCTGCAGAAGGCTGCAACTGAGCCATTAAACAGAAACCTAATATTGTCAAGGTGGAGGTTCTGTGGGTTAGATACCTCATCCATTCAAAGAGCTGGTGTTTAACCAGTCCTGGGTGGGTCTGAATTCCCTCTAAAGCGAGGGTGCACAATGTTTGTGAGCTCAAGGGTTACATATGGTGTTGACCTGTGGGGTGGGAGCTACCTATAGCACACACATGCATTCACACCTGCTCAAAATGCTTATTTAGTGGACACTGAGTTAGGGTTATTAAGGCTCATAACAGCACTCAGGGTGGATGCTCCTACTACCAAGTAGTAAACTCAATTGCATCACTGAGGGAGGCTTTTAAAACTGGCTAAAATCTCCCCCACTTACTGATCTTGATCAGTATGTAAAAATCTTTCCAAACCTTCATGGAGGGTGATTTGCAGACTGAGATAAGGCAGTGTCTTTGTACATCAAAGCTGCTCAGTCTATGTTGACTTATTGGCTTTTTGTGGGCTTACTGCTTGCCAAATGACAAAAGCTCCTAGCCATTGTGTGATGAATGAGACCAACATCCTGCAACCGACTGAGTTTTTGGAGTGTTGCAAATTTGCAATATGTTACATGAGACTTGGGCTGCAGCTTTCCAAGGCTTAGCTGAGGCTTCGTCACACATGATCCAGTACCATTCAACTGGGCTTTGGTGACACAGTCAGTGCAGCCACTGTTGGGAACTTGAATTGTACCAAAATGTTAGCTGTAAACTGAGTAATTTATACACAAGGGCCATTCTTCAAAGGTCAACAATATCTATTGGCCAAAAATGTCTTATGAAAGGCAATTTCTGGGCAAGTGCATGATGCCACCAGCTGCAGGTTTTTTTTTAATAACTCATGAAAAGTTCCCGATTCAACACAAACAGGTTTCAAGGTGTCCTCAGAATGACTTTTGACTGGGTGGGGAAGCATTTGGGAACTCCTTGATGTGAGGGAGCCTATGATGCCTGAAAATTACTGCCACTTGTACCACCACCAGAATTGGGGATCCTTAGTGGTGATTTTAGGCATGCAAGGGTCACACATCCATCCCTCCTATCACAGGGTTCCCAAAAGCTTTCCCAGGTCCAAAAGGGTCCCAAGGAAGCCACAGAACCTGGGGGGGGGACAAGAACAATTTTAATGAGCGATAAAAGCCTGCTGATGATGAATTAATTCAATAATGCTATGAGAGCATTCTGAACCAATGGCAGTTTATCTTACAGCTTCTTAGTTGTGGGCCCTTATTTTGGTGTACAGCTGCAGTTTAATAATGACTGTCAATACTTCAGAACTTATTTTGACAAGCAATCAAGAGCTGTTCTTGCCAAGTACAGGCTGTGAAGACAGCATTGCAGCAACTGTGAGCTACCCAGACAGTTTGGGTGGTAAAGGGAACTAAATAATGTTTTTCCCCCCTCAAAATGATTGCCAAAAGCATAGGAAGTACAGCCATCCCTCCAGCCATCTGTCTGAAGCTGTACTTCTAAAGGTACATTGTTTGCTAGACACTTTCCCTCTGGCTGCTTAATAATATTTCCTTGTATTTTTAAAGGAAAATGGATTGCGTTCTTTCCCACTGCCACGGGTTTGTGCCACATGATGTCATGTTAACATATCATGTTCAATGTGAGTGTGGTCTGAAGGATGTTATGTCTATGTGGTTAGCTTTGCTGAAACCCATTCTTGTCTATGAGATCTTGTTGTGTTTGGCCAAGAGAAGCCACCATGCTTTATCTCTTTTAATAATCACTGTGTGCTGTTCAGTCAGTTCTGACTTTTCAGAGTTTTCTAAGTAGAGAGTACTCAGATTCCCTTCTTCTGGGGATGCCCTGGGACTGTGTACAGCTTGCTGAAAGCCATATAGGCCAGGCCTTCTGGAGATGTACAATGGGGAATGCAACTGTTGGCTCTGCTGCAAGATACCTAACTCACTAGTAACTGAATTATCATTACTACTATTATTAACAATTTCACTCCAATGCAGAGTTAAGCAGAGAGATTTGAGCATAGCAAAAGGTATAGTGTAGAACTGAACATCAAAGGTCACCAAGAGCACCAGTGACAGTAATTAATTAGTAACAAATATATTTCCATTAGCATGATTTACCTCCCAAATCTTGGTGATGAGATTACAGATGACCTGTTTACACACTAGCCCCTTTAACAGGCATAGGGTTACTGTTTACCCATATTCTTCTTGCGCTGGTCTCCTAAAGACTCTAGGGCAGGCTTGTCCAAACTTCAGCCCTCCAAATGTTTTGGACCACAGCTCCCACAGTCCTTTGCCATTGGAAATACAGGCTTGGAATTCTGGGAGTTGTGGTCCAAAACATCTGGAGGGCCAGAGTTTGGACATGCCTGCTCTAGGGGAAGAGCCCGTTCACCCAACAACCCCAATGAAACAACTGTAGGTTGAAAAGTTACTTATATCTTTAACTATGTTTGAATAGTATTTATATCAGTCCTTTGTGTTCTATTTAACATGTGGAATTCACTCACATAGTTCATTCTGACCAAGACATCACAAATATTATTTATATATCCAGAATCCATGCATAAATGGAACACTTTACACCTGCTTCTGCTTTTGAAAACATTGATCTTTGTTTTCTTTGAAATTGAGCTTAAACAGAAGCTTATGTTGCCAGGTCTTAACAAGTTTGAAATGAAGTGCCATTATGTTGACACAGATAAATCTGTGGAAGATTAAACTGTCTTCGTGACAGAAAGGAATAACACATATTTCTAAGATTTCTAATTAAAGTGTGATATTGCAGGATTTTAATTTATTGCAAATCTAATGAAATGTGTACTTCTCTGTTGTAAGGAGGTAAAATAAGCCTTGAAAACAAGTCATACATATCAAACAGGCTGAAATATCATTTGAAGCCAGGTACAATAGAATAAAAAGAAAGTACACTGCTCTCGCAAAGAAAAATTGTATGAAGCATAAGACTTCAGGAAACTTCACCCATATGTGCCATTGCTTTACTGGACTGCAACTCAACATGTGAAAGAGCCTCACTTTAAAAGCATTGGACTTCATGTCATGTTCATTTATTTTTCATCCTTATGCAATTATTAATTTGATGCTAAATTCACCAAGTTGAAAATACATTATTTATGGCATCTATTTTAATAAAATAAATGTCAAAATATACTAGAGTTAGTGTATCCCTCATCACAACCATTCTCAACAGAGCCTATATACTTGAGGTCGCAGACTGGAAACACTTCTTCACACAGCACAGCACCTTATAGAATACTGATTCAGCTTATATTTCTTTCCTACTGCGTTTATATCTGGGGTGGGGACTGAGACTATCTTTCTAACTTTCTTTTCATAAAAACAAAAGCATGGAAGGAATCCTGTGGTTGCTCCAGTTCCTAATCAGTAATAATATAGAATCTGTGGGCCTCCAAATGTTCTTGAACTACAATCCATATCGTCTTCACTGCTGCCTATACTGAAGAAGGTTGATAGGTATTGCAGTCTAGGAATATATGGAGGACCACAAGCTTCCCAATTTGGCTTTAAAAAACATCCACGGGAACAGCTATTCAATCTCTTGTATAAATAAATATTAAGGGGTTGAAGATTTTTAGTGATGGCACTCTGGTTATGGAATGTCTTCTCCAGACCATCTTATCTGGGATTTCCCATGTTTTTATCTAAGTTCTAAATGAAGACCACCTTTCCCCCCTAGGGCAGGCCTTTCATGCCCCATAGGTTTAAGCTGTTTTGCCTCTCTGTAAGTGTGATTTTTCGCCCTTTTTATTGTTGTCCATCTTTCTGAATAGTATATTTTTCATCGCCATAGGAGTTCCACTTGGAATGTTATAGAATAGCTGGCAGAGAAACAGATAGAGAGATTTGTAGATGTCAAGTGTGATATTGGTGATAGTTAGGGTTGCTGTTTAAACTGTCATCTTGCCTGGATTCCAAGCTTCCAGCCCTTTAAAAATGCTGAAACTCTTAAGGAAGGATTCTGTATCAAGTTTTGTTGTCAAAGGCCTTGACAACAAACAAGAGTGTTCTTTTGTTTTACTCCAACTTGGAAGCAAGACGTCTTGTGGGGCTTAAAAACCAAAGTGAAATGTGCTGCTTACACACCACCATACACTGCTAGAAACATCATCTGCAGTTTATAATTTAATTAAGCAGCCTGCACATTCTCCACCCCACACCAGTGAGCTGGGTAATCCGTTTTCTGAACTTATGAGGGTGGAAGGGTGAGTCAACTTGGAACTGGCTATCTAAGCATGTCAGGATGGAACTTGGGTCATGAGCAGGGTCTTGGTCACAGTGCTGCAGTTTAACCACTGTGCCACAATTCATTATCAAGGTTTCTTGTCATATGGCAGGGATGGCAAATCTTTTTGCCACTGAGTGCCTAAAGTTGGCGTCTGCGGCAGCAGCATTGGCGGTCAAGATCAGTGGCAGCGGGGAGGAGGGCGTGAACGCTGCAAGGGTGATGGAGGGGATGGGGTCAGGGTCATTGTCGTCGGTGGTGGGAGGGGCAGGGATGCGGTGGTAATGGCGGTGGAGTTGGGGTCAGGTTGGCGGTGGCAGGGGCAGCAAGGGTGATGGCGATAGGGATGGCGGTGGTGGGGGGTTGGGATTGGCGGCAGTGGTGGGTCAGGGGTGGGGCAAGGTCAAGGGCAGCAAGGGCGACAGGGTCAGGGTTAGCGGCAGCAGCGGTGGTGGTGGGAGGGGCAGGGATGGGGTTGGTCTTGGCGGCGGGGTTGGCGGAGGCGGGGGTCAGGGCGGCAAGGGGCAGTGGCAAGGGTGGTAATGGCAATGGTGACGGCAGGGTTGACCTGGCACCCAACATGCTCCCTGCCCCCCCCACTTCTTCCTCCACAAATTCCTCATGGCTGGTCCAGCGGAGGGGGAAGTGGGGGGGGCAAGGAGCATGTCACGTGCCAGGCAAAAGCTCTTTCTGTGCCACCTTTGGCACGCATGCCATAGATTCACCATCCCTGTCATAAGGATATGGGCTCAGTCAGTCAAGAAGAGCAATTTATTCATTACATCCCTGGTATGTTCATATTAAGTCATGAAGGCATGTACTCATTGCTTTTGCCTGGTACATAAATTACAAACAGATATGGACAGTATTAATTGATATGACTGGTATTTTGTACATTGTTAGGTTAAATGTTCATACATTTGAATCTGATCTTGGTTAGTTCCTGCTGAACATAAGAACATAAGAACATAAGAAGAGCCATGCTGGATCAGGCCAAAGGCCCATCTAGTCCAGCTTCCTGTATCTCACAGCGGCCCCACCAGATGCATCTGGGAGCTCATGAGACTAGATATCTGTCTCCTGATACCACTCTCCTGCATCTGGCCCTTGAAGTACCCTGGTTTAAAGCCTGGAGACTACACATCTCCATCATGGTCTGTAACCTGTGATGGACTTTTCCTCCAGGAATCTGTCCAGTCCCCTTTTGAAGGCATCCAGGTCAGATGCCATCACCACATTGTGTGGCAGGGAATTCCATAGACTTACAACGCGCTGGGTGAAAAAATATTTTCTTTTGTCAGTTTTTACTCTCCCAGCCCTCAATTTGAGTGTGTGTCCCCTAGTTCTGGTATTTTGGGAGAGGGAGAAGAGCTTCCCTCTATCCACTTTACTCATACCCTGCATTATTTTGTATGTCTCAATCATATCCCCCCTCAGGCGCCTTTTTTCCAGACTAAAGAGGCCCAAATGTTTTAGCCTTTCTTCATAAGGGAGGTGCCCCAGCCCACTAATCATTTTAGTCGCCCTCTTCTGCACCTTTTCCAGTTCCACTATGTCTTTCTTGAGATGCGGTGACCAGAATTGTACACAATACTCCAGGTGGGGCCTTACTATTGTTTTGTATAATGGCATTATAATGTTGGCTGTTTTATTTTCAATCCCCTTTTTGATAATCCCTAGCATGGAATTGGCCTTCTTCACCGCTGCCGCACATTGGGGAGACACCTTCATGGAGCTGTCCACCAACACACCAAGATCTCTTTCCTGATCCGTCACGGATAACTCAGAGCCCATGAGTTGATAGATGAAGTTTGGATTTTTTGCCCCAATATGCATTACTTTACATTTGGTTACATTAAAACGCATTTGCCATTTCTCAGCCCACTCCCCCAGTTTAGAGAGATCCTTCTGGAGCTCTTCACAATCTTCTCTGGTTTTTACCACACGGAAAAGTTTTGTGTCATCTGCAAACTTGGCCACCTCACTGTTTATCCCTGTCTCCAGGTCATTTATGAACAGATTGAAAAGCACTGGTCCCAGGACAGAGCCTTGGGGCACACCGCTTTTCACTTCTCTCCATTGTGAAAATTTCCCATTGACACCTACTCTTTGTTTCTGGGATCTCAACCAGTTCTCAATCCATAAATCAGTGGACCAGGTTAGGAATGTCTTAAGTTCCACTGATTTCATTAGATCCAGTCATTTGACTCCCCATGGATTTCATATTGGCAAGCAATAAACATTCCTTACCGTATAAACACTGTTCAAGCAGATTGCCATACCGGCCAGCTAACAAATCCAAAATGAACATTATTCTGTACTAGACAACATACATTGGACTGCATGTATACTCTGAAATCATGCACAATTTTCATAATCACTTTTACACACTAAGTCCTGCCTCAGTTCAAAAAAAAGGACTATTAGTTTAAGAAATCATTGGACCCGACTTACTGGGTTCAGCATTGTGGTCGACAGCATCCATTAACCAGCAGATGAGGAGCTAGAGGCAAGATGGCACCAGTCTCGTGGCTTGCAGGGAGACCCAAGCCACAAGGGTCCTGGGCGGCCCAATCACGCTGCGCCTGCAGGTCCATGCGGTGCAGGTGGACATCCAGTTAAGCTTCCCCATACAGGTGCAATGACCCATCGGGCCCACTGATATAAAAGGGGAGAAGTCTGGTGCAATGCCCCATTCAGACTACTGCACCAGAGTTCCTCCCACCCACCCACCCCATTTGGTTATCAACATTGGTTTGTTATTATTTGTGTTAATTCATTTTCTTGTGTTATTTGTTACAGCTATGTGGTTTGGTGGCATTGGGACTGGATCCAGGTGGTGGCGGCAGCTAAATGGAACCAACACAACCCCTGAAGGAACAGGTGGCACCGACAGACCCAAGAGGGACCAGGAATTGTCCCAGTTCAGGTGGGACAGCGGAGGGCTCTTTTGCATAGCTTAGGGAGGAAAACCCGAAGGAGCCTACACCTACAGGTTTTCCTGGAAGCGGGAAAAGGGGTGAAGCCGCCTGCAGAGGATAGCTGCATACTAGGGGACAGGCAGGTCTCCCGATACAGTGGATCCATCCCAGTGCCAGGCCAGAGTACTGCACTGGTTTACCAATATCAATAAAATCTGTGGCCTGCACATTTACCCCAAAAGATGTGTCCATGTGGTTTCTTGTCTGGGGTCGGAAGGCTTAGTGATAGACCTCAACAAATTTCCCATGCCATCAAATGACTGTGCAGATAAGCTGGAGTTTAAATGCATTATTCTCTGTTACACTTTCAGTGAACAAAATGCATACATTCCTAGTTTTTAGTTAATTAAGAGATTTGACATAGTGTAGAGTTTGAGATATTCATAATATGGAGATAGATGAATGCAGTTTGAAAAATAAGATTTTAAAAATATGCTATAATCTAGTGCTTATTTATTTACTTTGCTAGATGGTGTTTCAATGTATATTATTATTTCTCTGCATGCATACTATTAATGTTTTCTAGTTGGATGATCATTTGCTTTATTTAAGTGTGATGCTCTGCTAAGTTTTAACTATGTTTGCTTATATGATAGTTACTGATATTTCCTGCTTGCCCATGTCCCAGATTTAATGGTGATTAGCAGGCCCAGCAGTAGGCAAGTGAAAGTTCTAAATAGGTGAAGCAGCCTGAAATTAATTAAATAGACATTGCTTGCAGAATCATCTACATATACAGTATCATGCAGGGCATTGTCCTAAGAGCTGGAATTATCCTCTGGTACGTCGATGACCCAAAAATCACTGCCACATGTGAAAGGCCTTTGTTATCAAAAGGCTTATTGGCAGGATCAGTTTTGGTTCATTTCAGGGCAGTAGGGTTGTGTCTGGAGACATCAGGAATGATTTAAGTGAAGAGAGATTAGAGGAGAAATATTAGTATGATGACTTTTTACGGTGAAGAATTTCCAGTTGAAAAGGCAGGAAGATGCTCAGAATATTAATACTGTAACACGTTTTGAATTAATACCTTCTTTGTCATGAAGGCAATTCAGGTATTAATAGTACTTTGTTCCACAGTTGTCCCTAATAGCCAATCTACATGGGTGGCAGGAACTAACATAGACTGTGATGTGTGCATAATTGACTTTGCATAACAAGCAGGCAGCTGCCTCAGGACACTCCCCCCTCCCAGTTGTATGCTAAAATGCTGGACTACGGCGTGGCTGCGCATGCCGGAGCTCCTTTGCCCCCCCGGCCGGAACCCTCGCGAGACTTACCTGGTCTCGCGAGAGGCCGCGGAGAACAGAGCCCTTATAAGGGCTGGCCTCCAGATTATCGGCCTCTTTGTCAGCCGGATTCCGAGGCGGAGGACGTCTTTGCTTGGCTGTGCCCGGCCGCCATTTTAGGCCACGTGGTGGCGTGGCAGCGGGTCAGTCAGCTTCAGCATCGGACTGGGAGGTGGCGAGGAGCAGCTGGGGAGCGCGGAGGCATTCCCTGCAGGGATTTGGCGGCGAGCCGTAGCATGCGTGGCTCTGGTGAAGAGCCCGGCGGCGGTTCGGGAGGCGGCGAGCCGCGTCAGGGGAGTGCAGCTGCACTCCCCTCAGGTTTTCGGTGGCGAGCCGTGGCTGGAAGCTCTGGAGGAGGGCCCGTTGAGTGGCCGCCGTGGCTTCGTGTCCCCGGGGGGGGAAGACTGCAGGGACCAGCGGCAAGGGCGAGGGGCCCAGGCCGGAAGGCAGGCTGGTTGGTGCCCCAGGCCCCCTTCTGCCAGGGTGCCCGCAGGTGGAGGGCGGTGGGTGGTCTTCGGTGGCCCGGAATTTTGAGGGAGCGGGATCGCTACCCCGTCCTTTGGCTGCAGCCTGGCCAGGTCGCTTCGGCGTGGCCCAGCCCGGGGAAGGAGGCCTTGCCTGCTAGGGGGTGGTGAGGGACCCGGGCGGGGGAGGGGCCCACTGCAGGCCGATAGCAGCATAGTTGGGGGGAGGCCTTGCCCTGCCTGGGGGGTAAGACCTGG